>JAZHYW010041084.1:0-44136 GCA_037355805.1 Ixodes ricinus | reverse complement strand
CCAACCATACCACTCCACATCACCCCCCCCCCCCCCCCCTTCTCTTCTTTCAAGCTTCGTTGCTTGAAACGAGGGTCGCGGCGGGCCCCAGGTGCGTACCGCTGACCCTAGTGACGTCATGGATATTACTATTAGGCTTTGGCAGACTGTCACGCGTTACTGCACCAGGCGGCTATGCCCGCAACTACAGTACCCTTGGCCGTGCAGAGGCTCTTGACGTCACGAGCGCGAAACAGATTGCACTTCTCGGTGGCCGATTTTGAAGCGAAAGGTAAAGAGAGCTCGCGGCCACGTCATCTCGTTTCCGTGCCCTTTAACCTTCCTGGAGGAAAGGTCCCTCATTATTCAACTTTTTGCATCCAGGGAGAGTGAAACCTTTTTCACCATGGAGAAAAAAACAATGAAGGGGGTTCATAAAGTTGGACAACTTTATTCCAATAAAAACGGGGTTCGGGCGTGTACCCTTTTCCACATAATAAGAGGGACAGTAGGAAAGAAAATTTCCCCATGGAAAATGCGTGTGGTTCTTCTTGGAAGGCACATACAATAAATGAAGAGGAATCGTGCGAAGCAAGGAGGTTACGTATGCGGTCTGCCGGCACAAAAGAAACCCAGCCAAAGTAAATAGAAAGCTTTACAGAGTCGAGCTCCCTTCTCAAAATAAATTGCTCTTGAATAATCTCCAATCGAGAAAGCACAGGTGGAATGCAGAGAGCACTGGATCACGGGAATGTGCGATGGAAGGTGCAGATGTGCCACGTGCGCATAGTCTTTTGCAACATGAGAGGGTGAAGAGAAGTCCCTTCCAAAGACCTCTCCTCCCCACGATTGCTGGGTCCGTCCTCTCCAGCGTCCACCCTGCTAAAGTGGAAAGGGAGAAGGGCTTTGTGGGAGGAGCTCGTCGGGCGCCATTCTTAACCTGCAAACGACCGTACCCTAGTTGCGACATTTTCTAATGACACGAGCGAGAAAAAAATGCACATGCAAGCAACAAAATGTCTAGAAATCGGAAGGTGAGGCTCACGTACCAAACGCTAACGGAGATAAACTATGTGAAAGGTTCAACAATCGGAGGTTCCAGACTCGAGGCTCCAGCCCTGAAGTGACATTTCGAAAAGGCCCGCAGTATTTATTTCTTAACGATCGAAAGGAAACGTGCGAAGAAAATGAATGAAAGTTGAGTTTGCCAGCATCTTCCTTTTCATTCGAAGTTTGTTTTATTTTTGCGTTTGCTATCACCAACTAAAGCTGATTGCGCGCAGAAAAAAGCGTCTCTCAATATCAAGATAGCTATCAAGACATTGGCAAACAAATGGGATGCTAAACTTTTCGCACATTTCTTAGTGATGTGAAGTCCCACGTTGGGGAAACTTGCAAGATCGAGACGTCGCGCATTTGTTTCACGCTGCTGAGCGAGGGCTGGAGTGAGCTTCCCCAAAGTTCATTTCGCACCACAATCAAACCTCTTGCAATCCCTCGGGAACAACTTTTCCTTCCCAAATAGTGAACCGCTACCCACGTTTGTAGTCACTATTTCAGTGTTCCCAGTAGGAACCTTCCATTCGAAAAGGCGGTGAGGACCAAACTTGAAAATTCAGTGCCTTCGCGAAAACAAATGATTTCGATATATAATTTCGGCTCCTGATTCACCCGTGCCTATTGGTGAGTTGGACCGATTTCGAGGTAAGTCAACTGATATCAAAATTTTGCTGGAGCTCTTAAGACACTTCTCAACTAGACTAAATGCGGGTGATCAGAATGTGATATGTTCAATTTTAAAAGTTACTCCACAACCCCTTTCTTTAATGATAAAGGCTGCCGTTTTCTCCTGTTGTATGTAACGTATAGGAAATTTGATTTTAATTTGAACCGACTTTTTTCAAAATAGGGGGTGACAGTCAGACAAGTTCTGTCTTCACCATGTATTTACCAGGTTCAGCGGACATTAGATGAGGGGATAACTCGTCACGGTAAGTTTACTAATTAACTAAAATCTCTTAACCAACTTCTGAATTCCTGGTTTTAGCAGTCATAATGGAATTGCAGTACTGATGCCAATTACCATTAGAGGCCAAACCAATTTAAAGCATTTACAAAAAGGTAATCGTTGTATAAATATTAATCTATCAAACTTCACGTTCTTTCGCCCAACTTAAAAATTGAGCTAAAAAAAAACACTGCAAACCCTGCCCACAATGACGCTTGAAAGAGTGACATAGTCGTTTCAGTAACATCGCCACTAGTGTTGTCAGGCACCCACCAAGGACACACTGCCGAAATAGTGATGACATGATCGAGATGACTACATCACTCTTCCAAGCATCATTGAGGGCAGGGCTTGGGACACTCTTGTTGAGCACAAATTTCAAATTGAGCGAAAAAACGAGAAGTTTGATACTAATATCTCAAGAACCATTACCATAGACAGAACTTCTTTAACCCTCAGCCGCTATTTTTTTTTAATCTGTTCTAATTAAAATTAAACACCCTGTATTAATGGCTATTTCACTTTCTAAAAAGTGCATTAACACCAAAAGGAGCTTTAAATTATGTCTATAAATATAGAAAACAAAACTGAGAAAATCACTTCGCATTGTTCTATCACATTTGCATGAATTAAAAAATAAACAAGCATAAATCCACCTCAAAATTATCATTACTGCAGGAATGGAGTAGCCAGTCTGGCTAGGAGGTCCTAACCCTCTGTAACACACAAAAAAATCACATGGGCAAGAACAAAGATATGTATCGGTAGTAGTTCACATAAACATTGCAAAATATGCACAAAAATATTCCACATGTGCACCCACGAAAAAAAAGAAAAAAAAACAATAGTGACATTTCTAAAATGTTGTAATCACACTTTTAACAATCAATCACACTCAACAGAATCACAGGTCAAAGATTTTTTGATAGTATACGAAACATATCCAGACACTCGCAACACAGGCACAAATTTCTTAATTAAAGTAATAAATTAGGTTAGTAAAGCCAAAGGCACTGCCAAAGGCAGAAGCAACGAAAATCTACTTAGTGCATATGATAATTTCTCCTGGCTCACAATAAAATGAATTAAAAAGGCGAGGGCACCAAACAAAGCCATAAGCGTAGTGAAATAAAGCTTTCGTAAGCCATGTTTCAAATTGCAGCAGATAACAATTTTTCTGTTAGGTTTTGCAACTCATGCAATAGAGATAAACATTGCTTCATAAACACTTAATGCCGGAAACGCCTCTGAACAGAAACACAAACTAGGGCTATTATATTCGTTTACGAGATATCTGTCGAGCACACTGAAAATGGGAAATCAAAACATATTCAGTTGCATTTTTCACCCGTAGAGCAAAATTCTCGGGTATACCGCAACAAATTTAAAGGGTTCTAGCGACTGAACGAAAAAAAAAATATAATGTATGTCTTTGTTATTCGAGACACCACGCAGCCAAAATATTTATCCGGCTCGGGCATCAAGCGTTGAAAATATTCTCCAGGAGAAACTGTCACATTCGCTGTTAGTAGCCCAAGTTGATTAAATATAATGAGCAAACAAAGAAAAACAATAACTTTAGGTTTTGGAAGAAAAAAATATATAAAAGCTCCTAACTAGACTCATGGAACACTAAACAACCTTAATTTTCCCCAAATTGTTCCTTTTCTTTTTTACTTTTCATTGTGAAAAAGTTTTAAAGTGGAACACTACGTCACGCTGCTGTCACAAGCAGGAAGATTGAGAAACTGTTAAAAGCTGCAATCTACATTTCTCTCCAACCATCTACTCCAATTAATCTTGATAATTCAAAAGTTACCCATGTTACCAGATGGGCAAACATAAAATGGCCATAACAAACGAGACACCAGGTAAAAGAGAGAGGTCGAAAGCAGCCGAAAAAAGTAACGGATGAATGTGCAAGATGGCATTAATGCACTTCACTTCAGACTAGGGCCATTATTGGTGCTGGTCATTTCTCGTGCATCCGCAATCTCTACCTCCTTTTACGCACCTAAACAGGGTTCCAGGTTTCATAAAACAAAGAATCCATTTTACTTTACATCTACATAGAGTGCCTTCCCGGAAAGCTACGGCCTCCCGAGCACATTTTTGTTTAATCAAACGAAACAAAAAGCAACATGCACACACAACAAGTAATGACTAACGAATGACCATAGTCTTCATGCGTGGCTTCTCTACCACAATCAACAAACAATGTTGTTGTTGTTTTTAAATGCAATGTGACACAGTCAACAAACTATATTGTCGTGTCTAAACAAAATGCGAAGAAACGAGAAAACCGAATCCTAATAACCTGACTGGTCCTCAGATGTCAACTCGGAAGGTGACGAACAACATTTAGAATGCTGCATCCACCCAAGATAAGCAACCTGAACATTACAATCCTACCAAAACAAAGCTATACTTTCGTTTTCTATTTAAGAGCGAGCAAAAGAAAGCTGGTCCAAAAACATAATATTCGTACCAACAGCATCACAGGATCAAAGTAGTAAGTTGAGCCGAAACAATGGCACCGGTCCTCTGCACGTCACGGAACATTTGTACGTCAGAAGATGGAGTCTTTCTTCCAAAGCGAGAAAGCCCAAGAAGAAGGCAGTGCAATGCTCCCCAAAAGACTGCAAAAGAAACTAGTGTTCAAAAGGACCCACAAAGAAAAAACATGCCATGTCTCTGGGGCATCGTGAAATCCGTACGAAACTGTTTCTTGGTGGGTCACGCAGCAGTGTTGCATTGTACAGCGGGATATTTTTAGCGAGATAATATTTTTTAGCAAGATAAAGAAAAAAACATCCTAAATGCAATCGTAAAAAAAAATTATAAAAACACAATTATTTTTTTTTTATGCGCGATTATAGTTAACAGGTGACATCAGTTTTTATCTATCTTCTTACTAGCGGTGGCAGACAACTCTCAAGAGATCCAGACACAAACCGTACTGAATACTGAATACATGAAAACATTCGAGCCAAGTTAAAAAAAAATTAACAAAATATTGCGCCGTATATACCTTTCTGTCCAATTTCACCAGTTTTTGTTTTTTCTTCTTTGGCCTAGGACAAGCATCTAAACTGTCATTGCTCAACGCAAAGGGTTAGGCCACCACAATGCAATCTAATCCAATCTACTTACACCTTCAAACTTTCCTAAGTAAACGGTGCGAAAAGGTTTCTCGTCCTAATATTTCTCTCCTACAGCCGTAGCCCGAAAACCTTACCGACGAAAACAGGTGCCATCGACTTTACCCCCCCCTGCCCACAACACCTCAAAGCACGACGCACCAAGAAAAACCTTGGCGCCGTCCATTTGTACTTTCGTGCGTTTGTCTCCTCATCATAAATTGCGGCACGACGCGTCGTGCACCCCCTCCGGAGTTCTGTCGCCTCTCTCGCGAAGGGCCACAGTACTAGAAAAGGCTGTACTCCAGAGACCAGATTCTCAGTCCGACAGAAGTCCGCAACGGGTACTCTATACTCTGGGTCAGCAGCGGCGGTGCAGCCGAGTGACAGTGCCACCCCCGTGGCGGTGCCGCCTTGGCACGAAGACGCTCGATGCTGCCGCCGTCTTTGCCGCCCCATGAATGACACTGATAAGACCTACGCCGTCCTCTGTAGACCAGAATCGCGTTCTGGTGCGAGATTGTAGACTACGACGGGTGCTCCACTGCCCGGTGCGGGGTCGTTCGGTGCCGTCGGCGTCTTTGCTGCCCTAGGAACGACGACAATAAGACCTACGCTGTCTTCCGTATGCCGGATCCACGGTCCGACGAGAGACTGTAGGCCGCGACGGGTGCCCCACTCCCCGGCGCGGAGTCACCCGGTGCCGCGACGATCTTTGCTGCCCCAGGAACGACGTGCCCGCCGTCAAAGTCCCATTGGCTTGTCCTGGTAGGGCGTGAAGAGGTGCAGCCCCCCGCCGTTGACACCGTTGGCCACCTTGGGCCGGTGGTTCAGGCTCTCCAGCAGCGGGTTCAGGTCCCGCGTCGAAGTGGGCAGCCTGGCTTCGGCGGCACGCTCCGCCTTGTTTGCGTCGTACTTTGCCTGCGTGCGCGAGCGTGGAAACGTCCTCTTTTAACCCGCTCGCCCCCGACCGTCGCGTTTTCCGTACTGAATACTTTGCGGACTATGTACGTGAGAATAAATAAAATGGCGCAAAAAACTCTGATTGTGTCCAATTAGAAGGATAGTCAGGTAGACTTCAAGGCAGCTAGCTTTGAAATCTACCCACTATCCTTCAATCAGAGCCAATCAGAGCTCGGCGTTCTGATGTCACCACAACCCCTGCAAAAGAAGCAGACAAACTTCTGCTCCGCATAATCTCAATCTTGTCCTTTTGCCCTTCGATCCACCCTGCACACACGTGCACGAGCGTCGCGTGCGATGGGCAGTTTGTCTCCTATTATCTCGTCATCGTCTTCAAAGTCGGTCGCAAGCTGGTCGAAGTCAAAATGACTGGCTTCTACCATCTTTCGATAACATCACTCTTGTCGCTGCCGCGATAGGTGTCGAAGACTCGAACAAAGCGAGCGATGCCGTGGACATCGCCGTCTCGAAAGCGTGTGCTCGAGGACGTGGAAGGTATTTGCGAAGGCCAAAGCACAGCATGCCGAGCCGCGAGTGCATGCGAGGTGACGCCGCGCATCAGGCATGTGACGTCAGCGACCTAACGAAACCGGCGGTATTTTCAAACGGGGCAGGTCTGAGGGTCCTGCACATAAATCGACTTTATCTGCGGAACTATCGCGCCATTTACTGAAACAAATTTAGCAGGGTTATAGGAACATACAATCGCTCCTAGCAGTATAGTTATCTCATTATTTTTGGCATGTCCTAACCCCATAAGTGTCGGTTTCCTATCACGGTGCATCTTTGCGCCGGTGGGTCCCGCTCCCCCGCTATCGAGGTGCGCGACGCTCGAGTGCCACGCTTCTCTCCATCCTACGAGGGAGGCGACGCGGTGGCTGCATGCCTCGGCCACAGGGAAAAGGGGGCGGGACCGCCGGTGCAAAGATGTAGAGAGCCTAAATCGAAGAGAGGATCCATTTCAAACAAAGGGGAGCATTTGCAATTTAATGGTGGACGCCTCCCGCGGAGTTCGGTTGCAAGTGAGCATGCGCCGCATTGTCCGGTGGCAAGGAGAAAAGCAGGCTGAAAGGTGGAGACTTTTGCGGACGACCTACGCTTTGGGCACCTCCTTGCAGCTTGTATTGCAGACGCTACCCGTGAACCATGTGACGCCAATCGAGCAGTTGGACACCATTCGTAGTATAGGAAGCCTTCACGCGATGTCAATCTGCCGTTTTGTTGCTAGATGTCTCGCAATCAAGCTTCTATTCGCAACTCCAGCCTGCCCTCTCACGAACGAACGAAGAACCGGAGCAGTGGGGACGGTGGCGGAGACGACGCCAGGGACCGTCGCCCCAGGTGCTGCTGTTACTGTGCGGCTCTGGTGGGTGCGTTCGTGCACCGCATAGTTTTAACGGAAAAAGCGAGTGTGTAAAAATAGGGATTGTTGCGTTCCGCTTCGGGACTTCTAAAATCAATACGCTAATTTTCTTAACGCGCGTCAACAGCTCCGTTTTCTGCGATGTAATCCAAGCCAGACTGCTTCGTATTTGTAGCAAAATAAATTAATTTCAGCACACCGGCAAGCGGGCAGCGAGGAAATTTTGGATAATCTATCCCTGTCTCTTCCACCGTCCTGGAACCACCGCCCCGCCGTCCATAGAATGTTAGAGTAGCGGATAGGCCTTGGTGCAGCACTCATTTCATAGTGCCCGACGAATCTTTCAAATGCTGGCCTTTGGCATCCACCGGGCAGCTCCCGACGACAAAATGGTGGTTGTAATTACGTCAATGAAAACACCCTATAGGCTCTCTGCAAAGATGTGCTCCAATGGGAAATAAAAACCATAGGAACGCGTCCAAACTGAGTATTTTTTTTTTCAGAGCAGAGTGACCTTGTTAAGAAATACTGCGCCCCGTGCGCCCCACCTTGTTGTAGCAGAGGACCCCGAGCACGGCGGTGAGCATGCCGAGCACGTTGAGCGGCGTGACCGGGTTGTGGAGCAGGAGCAGGGACACGGCGATGACCGAGATGCGCTTGGTGGCGTTGCACACCGAGTAGGTGAGCGGCGACACCATGTTCAGCACCGTGAAGGCCACCAGGTTCTGGCAGAAGCTCAGGGCCCCG
Organism: Ixodes ricinus; assembly: GCA_037355805.1. Classification (NCBI taxonomy): domain Eukaryota; kingdom Metazoa; phylum Arthropoda; class Arachnida; order Ixodida; family Ixodidae; genus Ixodes; species Ixodes ricinus. The sequence continues at coordinate 35,936 of JAZHYW010041084.1, read as the reverse complement.
TCCACGAACAGCAGCAGCAGCACAAACATGGCGTCGCCCTGCGGGAACTGGCCCAAATGCCCACCACCCCAGGCAACATTCTTACGTCCGTCGGTTGGCGAGCTCTACAGAAAAGCGTCGTTTTGCAGGGAAGGACGACTCCCGTGCGGGCAAAAGAGAAAGACCGAAAACAGTCCAGCAGGTACACTGCCGGATATGGACTTTAGCTGGATGGCGTTCTTAGCGCCACCAGCGACAGAGCCTTTGCGGCCAACGAGAAAAGACGTTTTCGAACAATGCTCTTTTTCCGAAAACTTTCGCGGAAGTAAAAATCACAACAGAATGCAATGCGCACCCAATGTTCTACCGGTTACACTGCCCTATCCAAGGCTAGCAAACACCACTGAGCGAACGAACCACGAAAAGGTGACAGGCGTTCCAGGAAGCTTGTTAACCAACTTTGAACTAGTGACGTTTCCACAAAGCACATCGCAGCGAGGCTAGAAACGTGCGCGACAGATTTGTTTAGACTCACCAAAATTATATGCCTCTGTAATTTCCGAGAGAGCTAGCTAGATTGACATTTATCTATTGTCATGAAGAGGAAGTGATAGAAGAGTGTAAAAATAAAAATGAATGTTTAATGAGCCCAACTTGCACCCGCGAACTGAAACATGACGTATCGAGCGTTGCGGGTCGGTGACGGAAGAGTGACAGTCCCGAAGCAGCGCATTACCACTGCTTCTGTGGACGTGGCACGTGCGAGAATGTTCTGCACCGGAACACGCGACAAGAGCCGAGAATGGGCTGGGACTTTCCAAAAGGGCAATGTCTGTTACGAGAACAGGGCCGAGCGAGGGCCGAGCGGGGTCCGAACCTCGTTCCTTCGTATGGCAGCCACGTGCATTGCCAGCGCCGCATGGCAATATCAACTCTGGTGCGACAAACTTTGGCTGGAATCGTCATCCTTTCTTCAACCATCCTCGACTAGACGCACTAGGCACGACCATCCCCCCAAATAGAACTCCGGCATTCGCTGGCGCAAATGTGTTCATACACTCTTTCTTTCCCAGAAACATATTAAAAGCAATACGTTACACGCTCTTGACTCAACTAAACACCTTTTTGATGCAAATATATTTTTTTTGCTTTTATATATTTTTTATTTGCTCCCTATTTTTCTGTTACAATGTATAGTGTCTAGTATTTTGTAATGTTTCGTGTAATTTCTCCCCTTACTCTCATTTATTGCATCATATAATTTGCCCTGGTTGGGACACAATATTTACTTTCAGTATTCTGTGAATAAATAAATAAAAAAATATCCGAACCCACGCACACTCCCGAGTAGGCTCCTTGTGGGCTTCAGTTTCAGGTTGCTTCCTACCGCTCCCAAATAGGCTGGTAATTTTTATTTTTTACATATTTACTGGCATCTAAGAGTAGCGGATGGAAACAACCCCAATGACAGCACGTGGGAATTTTCTGTTTAGGCAACTTCGGTTTCGGCTTTCTCCGTCGCCGTTCAAGAATCTCCTTCAAGCTCGCGCTTTCGGCGAACTCCCGAGATCAAAGAGTCACTAATGAACTAAATCCGACAACCGTGAAAACAAGCGAGTTACGGTTCCGGACGAAAAGAGTGCCGAGAAAGGCCGTCCAAAAGAAGTGACCCCAGGACACGAGCTCGAGGTGCCATTTTGTGCGGTACCGTGCCTTGAAAAGGACAATACGAGGAAAATGTTCTAGGTTGGAGGCGTGTGCCCATAGATCGGTGCATCTTCGGTACACAAATGCACGTCACAAAGCATGCTACCGTGTTGCTGAGAAAACAGTTTGTCTTTGAGATGCAGAAAAAAAGAAAACCAGCATGGGGTGCGTGTCGACAGAAAAAAAGCCTTACAAGGTTCGAGGGACGATGAACACCCACAAAGCTTATTGCATTGGGATAGAACATGCATGTCATAAGACAAACTTTCCTCCCCCAAAAAATCTTTTTAGCGCAATATTGACTTTGCAAGACACATTTTAAGTTAGGAGCCATTCTGATGTTTTGGCACGTCAACCCAAAATAGAAAAATGTTTGAGATTTGCTCCTAGAGGCTCTTAAATAATATATACTTCTAAGTGCCCGAATTGCAAATGTATGTTACAAAAAAATCTTTTTTAGTTTAATATTTGCGTTGTGAGAGTCACCTCAAGTGAGAAGCGATTCCAAAACATGCTAAGAGTCTTGCGGCATATTAATCCTGGTAAAAATATCTTCATTCTTCTTTGGGGAAGGGGGGTTGTTATTTTGTGTACTGTGAAATATGAAGCATCCAGCTTGTTCCACAACAAGCACTCATCCCTCAATTTCTAGTAACATTCGAAAAATACATGAAGGACATATCTTTACATATCGCTGGCCTAAAGAGCGTGTATCCCCCAGTTTTGCATGATTACCTCCAAATATTCAAAGGGTGCTTACCAAGGATTTTACTGTATTACTTCAGATATATGTTGTTGCTTTTTTGTGAGTTTAGTGCCTCTGAAATTGCACAGTATTCCGAAATATGCAGAAATGAGTGCAGTTGTCCTTCGTATTGCACCACAAAATACAGTCGACTCTCATTAATTCAAATTTGCGGATAATTCAAACTAACGTGCAGGTCCCATCCTATGCGCCTCTATAGGAGGAAACTCCTGATAATTCAAACTTTGCTTTATTCAAACAAATTTTCGGCCCCCTCGAGTTTGAATTAACAAGACTGGACTGTATATCTTTTTTCGTGCAAATTGCCAGAATACGGGCTAAAGATAACATCCAGTTAATGTTTTAGCGCTGGAAAATGCATTTGCTAAGGTCATCATTAGGCATGTGCAAATAGCGGATTTTGAGTTCAAAGCGAAATCGAATCAAATAATGGTTTTGGCCGAATATTTTTGAATTGAATATGGCATAGTTTTTTTATGCCTTTGGCTACATAGTGCACTATTATTAAATGAAAATTCAGCTGAACTCGTGAAGGTTGTGCCCACCCTTCCACTTGTCCACTTCTAAGCAGACTTAATTTTAATATAACCATCCCAGGCGGAAATCAGTCACACTTCCAGCTGGATTATGGAACTGAAGTGAGGCAGTCCAGCTGGATTCACAGCTGGTTCCAGCTGGGTCCAGCTGCGAATCCAGCTGGACTGCCTCATTTTCAGTTCACATAATTCCAGCTGGAAGTGGACTGACTTTCGCCTGGGTATATTTATGAACTGTGACATGTGAACTGTCCTTCGTTTTCCTCCAGTCTTAAAACCATGTTTAATGATCACCAGCTAGGTTGCACCCTAACTTTTTGTTTGAGTATTTATAAATCTGTTTGATATATCCAAATCTTTTTTTTCCAATTTCAAATCTGACAAAAAGAAGCACGAATGATGAATGCCAAAACGTTGCTGCGTAACATACACTTTATGCGTAATCACGGCAGGTTAGCCTCGTTGAGTGCGCTTCTTCACTGAGCACCTGTGCACTGCGGGGAAGCAATACCAGCGGAGCCTGCGACCTCTGCGGGTATTGCTTCCCCGCAGTGCACAGGTGCTTAGTGAGAAACACAATCAACGGGACTCACCCGCCGCAATCAACACTTGGGACAGCATAAGTACTGCAGTTCATCTTGAAGCGAATATTGAATAGGTATTCGAAACTACTATTCGATAAATTTAAATATTTGCGCAGCACTAGCATCATCATCACCACCAAAACAAACAAAGCCAAACCGAAAGCAGCAGCGTAACTAATACCACCGCAGAAGACAAAATCCGCGCACGACGTCGTCATTAGTGGATCCTCGACCCGCCACAGGTGGCAAACACGCCGAATCTCGACGAGAGTCGCAACAAAGCGGCAGACATGTCTGTCTCGACTTTCCCCAGTGCTAGCGTTCTGCTCGTTCTGACACGCTGCAAGACGCGCTGATGGCGAGGACGCTGGTAGGAGAGGCACAGCCCTCGTCTTCTAGGCAGTATCAGCCATTACGTGCCAGTGGCACCACCCCGGCTAAAGACAGATCGTGGTTCTGGGTGCCCCATGTTGCACACAGTATGTGGGCAGACGCGCAACCGGGTGCCCAGGAACACGTCGCCACTCACCAGGGCGGGGCCCTTGGCGAGCTCCGCACGTCCACCAAGAGCCAGACGGGAATGAAGAAGATGAGTGCCAGCCTGGCAAGGTGTGCAGCAGCCGCAGGTAGTGCAGCTTCGTGTCCCTGATCACCTGCGAGCGAGGGGTCACCGGTGTCTGGGATGTTACGCACCGTCACTGCGCCTGCTCTTGGTCCGATTGTCTGGCGAGTCGTGGGCTCAGACTCTCTTCCCGAGGGTCAGCCCGCTAACCGACTGTCGTCCGAGCGACGAGCATCTCCTTATAAAGGCCCTCCTGACCCAAAAGTAGCTCTTCCCCACGAACTGAACTAAAGTGGCGAGGCAGGCGAGTTAGTTCGTGACTTGTCAAATTAAGAGTGTTAACAATGGACAAGGACCAAAAGGGAGGCAAACAGGACGCTTGCTATCAACCGAACATTTATTAAAAGATAGCTAAAGCAAAAAACGGAGAACACCGATAAAAAAACACAAAGTCAACTAATGACCCATCACCACGTGTCAATAAAGTCAATCTCTTTTCGGTGCAGAAAAACTGGTGGCCGGTTGACGCAGCCTTCCGTACCGTCTCCTCTTATAGCATACGCCTCTAGCACTTCCCTCGCTACGTTTAATGCGCCCTGCCCACAATCGTGGTAACTTGAAAATTGTGTTGGCACATACAATCTCTGCAAAGAAGAGGTAGGTGTCCTCCCGTTGTTGATCGCAATGACAGGTCATGCTCGCGCATCCTCTTATTTATGCATCGTCCTGTCTGGCCATTGTACACCTTACCGCATGTCAGCGAAATTATGTACACCACACTCTACACGGGGTCGGGCCGATCCGAAAGCCCGGGCTGGGTAGCACGGATTGTTTCCGAGCTCGGGCCGGGCTCGAAACATGCTGATACTGAACATTTTTAATCTATCGGGGCTTCAGTTTATACTGGACTGCATAGAATCTGTGACTTGTTTATGCTCTATAATGTCTCAAAACTTCTCTTCATCTTTTAAACGAGTGCAATTAATATCTCTATGTTGACATTTGCATTTTTATGATGACACAACGTCTTGACAGCGTCTTTCATGCCAATTAGGCTAAATGAATCAAATGCATCAACACTTTCCCGGGGCAGCTTTGAATTTAAGAGATGAGGCACGCCTTGGCTCCTCACCGGGCCGGGCCGGGGCCGGGCCCGATCAGGTAGGCATTCGATCGGGCCGGGTTCGGGCCGGGCCTGATTACGGTAGGCATCCCATCGGGCCGGGGCCGGGTCGGGGAAGAGTAAGTCAGCGGGACCGGGCCTCGTAAAGTAGGCCCTTGCAGAGCTCTACACCACACCCCCATCATATTCCCCATGAGTCACACTTTGGGCGAAACGCCGAGAGAAGGGAGAGGGAAGGGGTCGCCTGTTGTGCCATCTAGTAATTCCTATACAGTCAAACCTCGATGTAACAAAGTCGGTAAAATTCGGAATTTACTTCGTTACATTGAAATTTCGCTACATAGAAATTCGGGCTAAATCAAAGAATGTTTCCACATATGTTTCCTCGGGTGCATAAACTCACCGAGGACGCCTTTATTTCGGTTGAAACCAGTCCGTCACCTTTTTCTGGGAGCACTCATGGCATTATTATTGGCATCACGCGATGTTCGCATAGCAAGATGGCCTGCATCGCGTCTTCGTCCTGCTGTGTGCTTGCGAACCGCCTAAAGACATTGATCGCGTTCACCACTTCACGGTTACTGGGCACATCGCAGGTGTCTTTCTCATCAGGCTTGATGTTGTCCGCGTCTTGCGAAGTTCCCATGAACATCGTAAGCTATTAGGCCTCGTCGGTCACCTCTTCCGTCGCATGACAGCAGAGTCGGCGTATAGAAAAGTCGTTGAGGTCAACGTCTGTTAGGGGTGGCTTCATGCGCTTTCAAGGCTCCATTGCGCACAGGACAATGAGAAGATAGCAACGTTTTTAGTTAGGCCTCGAACAGCTTGCGGAACTACGCAGCCCGAAACGAAGCCGACGGAAGAAACGATGGCGGCTCTAGTGTCCTCTCGTGGCCGTTCTGTACACCCCACTCGCCAGATTCGGCCCGTTTCACCCTTTGCGCTTTATCGGGGGCCCGTTTCATGCGCATGTAGCATCCACGAAATCTTCCTTTGGGCCCCAAAAGATTGTGCCGAATCGTCCGTGAAACTTCAGTTACATCGATATTTCAGCAAAACGGGACTCCGTTACATAGAGGTAAAAATACATGGCGTGCATACACTTGCCGCGTTAGAAAAAGTTATGTACTTCGTTGCATCGAGGGTTTCGTTACAAGAAGTTTGTTACATCGAGGTTTGACTGTGATATGCAACACCTTGTGTGCACCAAGCGCCGCCTGTCAAGGGCCCGTTCATTTAACATTTATTTTCGCAACACAGTTATGTCTCGTTAATATGGAGCCCTGTAATATGGACACCCTGCTATATCATGAGTGGAATTCTGGGTCAGGCTTTGGCGGATTCGGGGGGTGGAGTGGGAATGTGGCTTGGGACGGGGATCTCCAACGAGATGTACTGTTATGGACCGTGTTTTAGTGTCACGGATGGATGTGACATCACGGACGAAAACAATTGCTATTTCACGAAGAATGAGGCGACTCTTCCTAAGAATTAAATAATGTGTGTCTTTTTTTCATAAAAAAAGAAAAGAGATGCTCTTGGGAGGAAGATGTTGCCCTCTGTACACCCCTATCTTGAAATTCGCCCATGAGTTAAATACACCATATGGGTTATGTACAAGCATTTTTGCCTCGTCATTATGAAGGACGCGACATTATGGACGATTTGGGAGGAACGGAGTAGTCTGTATATTAACAAGATAATATGACTCTGTAGTGGAAAAATTGTAGAGCCCTTCTACTTCAGATGAAAGTGGAAGACCAGCAAAGCTGTTATCATTACGACAACTTTACGACAACTATACAACATTTATATGATTTACATATGATTGCAATGAAGACACGTACACGACTTCATTGTTTAATTGTCTTTATTTAATTTTTAGTGACTAAAGCGATCATTGCCTTATGGCCACTATGGTAAACTGCCAATGGTTGTATTTTGAATTCGTATACGTTCTTGCTAAACGTGAGGTCGATACACATTCTGTTGTTGGTCGTTGGTATACGACTATTCTGGATTTTACAGCAACTTGGGCTCTTTAATGGCGATGCTGATAAAGAGCCCAAGTCTCTTTATCAGCAATGCGGAAGCGAAAGAAAAGAAGGTTAGATTGGTGCATTCTGCCCTTAGCCTTCTCGCACCGCACTCTTAGCTGAGATAAGTCGATGACCGTAGATGATAACGAGGGATCAGGACCTCACTATCTAATAATGCCAAAGAAGGCTGACTCACGCTGGTTGCTTTTGTTAACATCCAGGGACGCATTTTTTTCCAGATCCTAGCACATAACAGCTTCGCTGTAGATGTCTGATACATACAGAACAATTTATTTGGTTTAGGTAGTTGCACGAGAGAAGGTCTTACACGAGCGAGTGGTCTTGGTGTGGGCACGTCGGTTCTTTATTCTGAAAGTGAAACTGGTGCTCTGTTTACACAGATGCCCGTGACCTCAGGGCGGCATAACGAAGCCAACACTGGTTGCCAGCCTCTGGAGGCAAAACCGAAACTGAACTTGTGTGATGTCCACAGCTGCATTAAACCTTAGAGTTACTATAATATAAGCTAGAGGTTCAACTTAGCACTAGAGTTACATGGCTTCTGGGATGCAAATTGAAGCAGACAGTAATCAGTCTACTATTGTGGTGCTCCTGTGCATTCCTATAAGAAAATGCACATGCATTTTGTCTCTTCGCCGGAGAATAACAGGAATAACCTTTGTTACTTGGGTCGTAGCAAATAGTATGCACTTTCATTAACATTGTAAAAGTGTAATTGCTTTAGTTACAGAATTTTTCTTTATCAGTGAATGATGTGAAAATTTGCTATATTTCAGGCCCAAAACTGTGTTCCATGACAAGTGTGCAAAGATGAGCGACGACTCTAAGCAAAATAACAATTGAAAGGAATGTGCAGTCTGTTCAAGGTACACCAGCATTCCGATGATGCTGATATGCTAATCTGCCAGCCCTGTCACTATATGAAAATGATTCATCGTGCAACTTTACGAGCAATAAAAATATCAACTGGAAACGAAAAGAATAAATTATGCAGGCAATTAAAGGTGCCTTTCTTTATTATTTTATATGCCAAGAGTTTTTATTAGGCACCTGTTTTCTGGCCTCTCCCTATTTTCAAAAGATTTCAAGAGTGTGGATGATGTTCTGAACGCTGAAACAAACATCTTCGCACATTAGCGTGAGCAGAGAGAATAAAGGTAAACTTGTTTATTGCAAAGCAAACTTGTAGTTACTTGGCCTTCATTTTATTTTGACCGGTCTACGTGCACAGGGAGCTACTGTGTTACAGTTACAGCAACAGTGATCAGCCTTACTGCATAGTTCTTGCTGTCTCTCTTGATTTTCTAAAAAATCCCTTCGTTCGTTCGACACGTAAATCTCCCCTGCAGAAAAGCTCCGACACCGTGTTCGCGCTAACAGTATCCAACTGTGCACATAAAAGCGTGTACGAAGCTATTTTAGTGCCGTGTTTAATGCCATGAATTTGAAAGAACAAAACTGCAACGGACCCTTATTTTCGTTTACGTGATTGAGAAATGTTATAAGCTATTTATTACGTTAGAATTTTTTCTAACATTTGCTCTTATAAGCAAGTGCAGAAAAGAAATGCACCCACTTTTCCCGGAGCCATAGCATTACCGGAAGTCAATTTTAGACTGGTCCCTGTCTGCTCCGACTTGCAGCAGGACACTGGCACCAGCTGAACCTCTAGCGTACAATATAATAACTCAATGCATTATACAACTTTCAAAATCGTAAAGCATCGTCCCTTGAAAGTCCCGCCTCTCGACGTCCGTGCGTCAAAGCTTAACGAAGGGACGTGTCGTAATCTGTCAAAGTCTGCGGCCGACACTAGGCGGCGTGGTTGTAGCTGACTGAGGGCTAGTTTTGCTAGGAAAGAATAAGGCTTTCTCGTGCCACACTTCATCTCTGCCTCCACCTTTTCTGTTTGTGCCTCCCCAAACTTTCCTAGTGACCTTCGTATACGAACCTAATATTTGGAAAATATATCAGAAGTAATACGCACTAAAACTTTATTGACGTGCAATTCTTTTTTTTCTTTCATGGCGAAAATTTATGATAAGGATGCAAAATGATACATGATCGGGAATCTACAATGCATTAAAAATTCAGAATTCTCGCTATATTTGATCTTGATTTAGGGTTACGTGCGCACATATCTCTCGACTTGGCATTGACAGGGAATGCTGGCAGTATAGACGAATAAATATAGGAATAAAGGATGCAGGCCGATCGCTGTTAAGCCCACCTTTTTCGTGTAGATGTTCTGCAGGGCAAACCTAACGGTGGAAATCAGGGCGCACACGAGGCCCACGATGTCAAACGAGATTTCGGTGACTGTCGCCACCATCACGCCCACGATGATCGGCAGGAGAGACAGGTAGACCTAGCGAAGAAAGCGCATGGCGGCACGGTAAACGCCAAGCGATACAAAGTTCGATCGTTTCGTGCGTTTTCAACCTTTTATATAGGTAGTTAATATTTGGGGAGGAGTGATCACATTCGCGGCATTTACACTTGCAACCATACTCTGCATTGGCTTTTCTGCGCTATGGCCCGATCAATTTTGTGGCTGAAACGGAGGCATGGCCCCGTTGGGCGTTTCATCCGCCTTTGGCCACGTCACCTGACACAATAGCTGTGATTTTCTCGAATAAAATATAGACAAACAACTGTTTGTTTTGTTTGTTGATTCAACTTGGAAGAGAAAGGCAGCTGCGGTCGGGCGTTACGCCCATACCAGAAGGCCCGCAGTGCATCTACGGTAGAGGAAAAAAACTAGACCAAGATCGTTCTAGCTTTCACAGTACTGCAGCCCCATACAGCATGTGGCATGAGCATGTGGCTCATTAGCATGCGCTCATACAAGTTGCATTGATGAAGCTGCAGGAACTATGGTAGCCCCGACGATGTAGCATGAAAGAACTGGTGAAAGATATGGTAAATTAAAAAAATATTAATACTTTTTTCTTCTGAACAAAAACAAAACATTTCAGTATCAAATAATAAATTGTGTTGCTAAAAAAACCAGAAAGAACCTCAGCACTGTCACATTTTGTATTTCTTAATTAATAAGAAAGGAACTTTACTCAGAAACAACTTTCTGTGGCAATAGTGCCAAATCCTGGGTTCAATCAATTCCACCTCTGGGGGCCCTAAACTCGTCAAACACAAAGTTGGAGCTGAAAGTTCGCGGAGCGTGCCAATTGGACGTCGGCGAAAAGAGTGCGAAGTCGTCGATGATAGGCCAATCAGAGCGCTCCGTCAACTTCGGCCCCAACTTTGTCTTTGACGAGCTTAGAGACCCTGACTGTCTCAGTCTGGGTGAGCATTCGTACCGGCCTCTGTTTGCGTAACCACTACCTGGTGACGCTCGAGCCACCTGACATTTCATTTTATTCGATTTAGCTCCACGTGAGACGTGTCCGACAGGTGACAGGTGGCCTACACGATCCGAAAGAGTCTGACGCGTATCTTTCGGCCGACGTTAATGCCCGTCCTCGACGGGTGATGCGACACCTGCGCTATTTTCGGCCCCATCAAACGCCTCAACACTCAGTTGACTGACGACAAGAGACCAAGAAACGAAGATCTTCTTCCACGTGACTCGGCGGTATATTGCCACCAATAAATGTAGGAGATAAATGTGAAACTGAAAATAAATGTTTTAATGCGGCAAACTTGCACCAAACAATACGATAACGAGCGTCACCGGCGTCGATGTCGACGCAGCGGCGGGATCGAGTGCTGGCAAAAGACTGACTGGTGCCGCATGCTACGGCTGTTTTTTACACAGTCTGTGTTCTCGAAAGCTTCTACTCGGAAGATACAATAACCAATGGCCAACTTGCATTTTACATCCTCTTTAATTTCAAAAATAAACCCCAAAAAACTTTTTGTTTTGTAAAATTTAAAATATTGACTTTAAAACTGCGCTTGAATTGAGACGAAAACATCCAGATACTAGTTTAACACTTCGATAGCAATATGTCCAGTAAATAACTTGTCCAGACAATATAATCTACTGTCCAGTAAAAACAATAGGCATTGCTTTTATCTAGGCACTTTAATTTAACCAATATATGCAGCACCTTCTTGCGAAACAGTATTTTAAGAAGAAAACCTCGAGACTAGGGAGAAAACGAAAGACAACACAAGTCCAGCATTGGCGATAACGCGTTACTAGTAATGGCGTTACCAGTATGATGCCCCACTTTTTTGGTAACATACTAACATACTCGATAAACCTTTCAAAACAGCAATGTGTAACATACTAACGTTACTTATTTCGCTAATGGTTACATAGTTACATTATGTGTTGCATATTATTACCAAGAATTAAAAATATTACACTTAAATTTTTTTCGTGTTTTTAAACTTCAAAGCATCAGAATTTTTTTTTTGCATTTTTTTTTGGTGAGTATTTAGGTGGAACAGTAATAAAGATACGGTAAATATGTTCAATTTCTGGATAGACATAATGTTTCTGAAATCTGCCGTTTATGCTACCTCTGTAATGTCAAAACGGTAAAACGTGTTAATTAATAATTAATAAAGTAACGCAAAGTAACGTGCATTAATTTTTATTGGTAATGGTAATGCATTCCTTTCATTTTGAAGTAGTCGCCACGCATTCCTTTCCTTTGCAAGTAACGAGAAACTTATTTCGTTACTGTTTTCGGTAAGCCAACACTGGACAGAACAAAGTCCTTCTGTTTTTTTTCTTAGAGCGCAGCTCTTAGGCGCCTCGTTCCAGGCTTGAGCGGCGTCGCTTTCAGTGCGTGGTGCATTATGGGAAATGTCCCATAATGCACCGTGTGGGAAGGAGGAGGAGGAGGAGGAGGGGGAGAAGGAAGGAGGGGGAGGAGGAAGAGAGGGAGGAGCTTGAAGGAGGAGGGGAGGAGGAGGACGGGAGGAAGAGGGATATACCCTCCCTCAGTACCCTTCCCTCCTTCTCCTCAAGAGCTGCGCTCTTATTCAGCGTTACAGGGTGTTGTAAACGTCTAATTTTTTTCTCCAGTCTTGGGGTTTTGTTTAAAATATGTTCAACCATCCCCAGCTTGTTTGAGCTCTCACTTTTTGTTCCTTGAACCAAATAGAACATATAAAACAAATTATCGAGCAATTAGGAACTAAGTGACTTCAATCATAAGATGTACCGAAAAGAAATTACTACTGGACCAAATTTTCAGAAACAAAAGATATAGCACAATGCTGGTCTCTAATAAATCAACTGCTAGGACGAAAAAAAAATTGATTGAAGACGTAGTTATAAAGTTACCTTTGGAAATTAATGTGATATGGAATTGCTTGCAAATGAATTCAATACAGAATATGTTCAATGAATTGAAAAACTTTGCTTTATGCCAACAGAAAGGCAACCTAATCAAATCAGAATCTGTGATTCACTTTTTCTTCCAGAGATGACTGAGAACGATCTAATCGAAATCGTGGACCAAATCAAAACCAATAAAGCAGTGGGATACGATCAAATAAGGGCCAAGGGACATTAAATGCCACATCCACATAATAAAACCAGTTCTGATCCCGCTGTATAACTGCCTATTCTCAGGTGGTATCATTCCTAAAAACTTAAAGACTGCCAGTGTTCAGCCAATATAGAAGGGCGAGAAAAATGGATTCCTTAATTATAGACCTGTTTGTATACTCTCGGTAGTTAATTAAATAATGAAAAAATATATCAATAAAATACTTCAGGGATTTTATCGCGAAACATAATATATTAATTGACATGCAATAGGGCATTAGAGAAAAAATGGGAACAACACATCTTTTGGAGGGTTTTTAGATTATGTATATGAAAACCGTGACAGTACAAAATATGTGTTAGCCGTTTTATAGATTTTACAGGGACGTTTGAAACGATAAATCACTCTATTTTATTAGATCGATTGTACAGCATAGGGATTCAAGGAAAAGTACATACATGACTTGTTACAAAATGATCTTCTAGACAGATATCAAATAGTGCAACTAGGATTGAAATATAGTAGGGCAATTAGGGTAAAACAAGGAGTACTGCAAGGTACAGTTCTTGGCCCTCTACTCTTTGATTTACATGTCAATGAGATTGCTCAGGTAAAACTAACAAGCAAATTATTCCAGTTCGCAGATGATACAGTAATTGTATACGCCCGCAAAAATATTGAAGTCGCCGTCGGAGAAGCACAAGAAGACATTTACAATATTTTTCAGTGGTACTGTAAAAATCAGATTATCGTAAATACTTCGAAAACTCAAATAATGTGCTTTGAAGACTCTAGAAAAATACTGTTAGCTGAATTACCCATTAAAATGCACAATAAAAATTGTAATAATTGTTCATGCCTAGCAATTGAATATGTCAGAAATGTAAAATACCTTAGAATGTATATAGACCAACATCTTAAATGGGACACTCACATAGAGCAAGTATGCAAAAAATTAAGGACACTGATGGCCTGTATGTTTCACATTCAAGATATGGTCCCCCATTTTGTACTTAAAATGATTTCTAACTCATCAGGAAAATTGGTAATACAATATGGTATAACTGTTTATGGGGACTGTGCCAAATACCTTCAAAGGAAAGTTGAAACTCCTCCAAAAAGAGATATTCAGAAGAGTGGAGTTGCCAGATCAAAAAAGGAAATGATTTAATAGATGATATATATAAAGAACTAGGTGTATTTTACTTTAGTGGTCAATTGAAATACGACATAAATCACAATAAACCTTTTTAATCAGTTATCAACAAAATAGAAATTGTTAAATGAAGAACATTACGACCAAATATAAATATTTTGAACCATTGATAAAGACAAAGTATGGAGAGGCTACAAGAAAATATTATGTGCCAAAACCTTGTAACCAACTACCTGCAGAGCTAATTGAGTGCAAACATCCGAATGAATTTAAAAAATAGCAAGAATATATGGATCAGTAAACAGAGGAAGTAAAAGTGACAATTAATAAAAAAGTAGGGGTGTGCGAATATTGAATTTTTTCAGATACGAATTCGAATACGAATAAGACAAAAATCGGGTTTCGAATATCGAATCGAATATCGAATATCTGTCTAGTAAACAAAAAATTAAAAAACAATAGGTCACAGCAGGTTTTATAGCCTTTAAAAAAAAATGAATGCAACTGCATTTTACTGGGCAAGCAGCAGACTAAAGATACTTCTCGTAATGCACTCATTACAAATCATTGTGCAAGGAAAATTAACTGCCCAACGTGTTCAGAAAGTAAGCGCTCCCTACGCCGTGACAGCATTTCCGCCAGTAGAAACACCCATTCACTCGGGAAACCTGCAAAAATTTCAACTAAACTTTGAAGAAGTACGACTTATGGGCAGTGTTTTTTCCCGGCTCCAAAAACGAATATTTCGAATATTGGGAAACAAAATATAGAAAGTGGTTTTTTTATATTTTTATAAAATGGTTACCAATATAAAATTGAGGCTGTGCGACATTTTAGCAGCTTAGATTAAGTTATTAATGTGAACCAGTGATGCCTGTAAACCCAACAAATAGTGCATTTTTCCTCCGCCAAGTAAAATCAGGTCTTTTTTTTTGGATTTCTCGCAAGCATGCGCACTGTAGTGTAAGCTTCGGTGGAACCTTTGTCGAACATCACGTTGAAAGTTTGAAAAGTTGACCTTGGTCGCGACTCGCACCCTGGGAAGGTTCGCGACATCCCTAGTTTTGACTGCGCCGGAGTGGCAGGAGTTGGCTGTCGATGAGCGATGCAATGCACTGTTCGCACCTAGCGTTTTCCTTTTTTTAATTTTCAAACATTTATATTAGATAACACTCTCGAGATTTATTTTTTATAGTTATATTTCGCTCTTCGAGGTTTATTTTATTGTATCAATTCATAGAACGCTGCAATTACATCACATACTGCTATAAAAGTGCCACACAATAAAGGGCTTGGTAAAAGAAACCAAAACTGATCCTCCTCTGCTGCCATCAGACAGATAGAAACGGGAAGACCAATAATGTCGCATCATACGCCTTTCTCAGTGAATAAACATTTATAGGGTAATGCGTTGCAGGCAGATTATTCGCTACTTGCTCCGAATATTCGAAGTTTGTGCGAATATTCGTAACTTCCTTTTCGCTAATATTCGGCCGAATATGCAATTTTCGAATCGAATACGTTTCGAATAAGATAAATATTCGATCAGCATTCAAATTTCAATATTCGCACACCCCTAATAAAAAGCTTTACCTACGTTGACCGAATACCACTGTATGAATTGTATTGGCTATTAAAACGACGCTAGCAGAAGCATTAGTAAATAGCAGTGCGTACCTTAATAGGAGGCCCTTTTCTACCTGTTATAGCAGTACCTGTGTATGAACCGCTTCTTTTCTTATACTAATTCGTTTGTTTGATTAAGAGTCATAGAATGGAGTTGAAACTGTAAAATCATTCTGGGTAGTTATCCTGCCACGCGCCAACACATGCAATAAGCCTTGCTGGCTTATGTGTGGGTACAAAGGGAAATGTATTTCAAAAAAAGAAAATAAAATTGTATTGTATTGTATTGTATTGGTACTCTGTAACAACCAGCTGCTTTGGAAGCAGCTGCAAGAATATTCTTGCAGCTGCAAGAATCGTGATATTCTTCCACAAAACGCAGTGTAGAAATTAATTTTTTTGTCATTCCACATCCCCATCATCATCATCATCATTTCTTATCCTCGAAGGATAAGAAATGATGATGCAGACGCAACTAGCGCAAATTCACGCAGTCCGCCACCTGCCAGTAACCGAACTGATGACGAGATGTGCGCATAGTGAATATCATTGATGTAGATTAAAAGAGTAAGGGCCCGAGTACACTACCCTGAGGGACGCCTGAGGTTACCGGGCACGAGGGGGATTTAGAGTTATTAATGGTGGTGTACTGGGTGCGGTTAGTCAAGAATTCGGATATCCAATTTACGATAGCGGGATGGATCTTAAATTCGTTAAGTTTTATTTTAAGACGTTGATGAGGGACCCTATCAAACGCTTTAGAAAAGTCGAGAAAAATGGCGTCAGTCTGAATGTTGCTATTAAAACCTGCGTGAATGTCATGAAGAAACGCCGTTAGTTGGGTTTCGCAAGAGTACGCTTTCCGAAAACCATGTTGGTGATTAAAAAGGAGGTTGTTATCTTCTAAATAATTGATTATATTGGAGTAAAGTACGTGTTCCATGAGCTTAGATGATACGCTAGTTAGGGAGATGGGCCGATAGTTTGTAATTAGGTGGCGGTCACCAGATTTGAACACAGGGGTTATGTTTCCAGTTTTCCAATCACTCGGAATTTCAGAAAGTTTAATTGACTGGGAAAATATGTCACAAAGAAAAGCTGCGGAAGTGTGTTTCGTGTTTATTAGAACCTTCGAATTGATTTGGTCATCCCCTGAGCTGGAAGACAGCTTCAAGTTCTCAATTGCTTTCAGGACGCCGGCATAGTGAAAGGTGATGGGCCCCATAGGAGTGTGCAATGACTGGCGTGGGACAGGAATATTACGCAGGTTTTCTTCTGTAAAGACAGAACTAAATAAGTTATTAAGTGAAAGAGCACTTTGGTGATCGGAAAGATTATGCCCGCTGTTGTCAGTGAATTGCAAGGGAGACGACGTAGAAGGATTAATAATCTTCCAAAATTTCTTTGGCTTGTTAACCAAAATGTTGGAGAGGTCCTGAGTATAGAATTTAGTTTTCGCTTCATTTATAGCTGTTTTGTATCCTGTTGCACAATCGTGGTATTTGTTCCAGGCTTCCAGTGTATCGCAACACTTAGCCTGTCTATAAAGCCGTTTCTTTTTGTTGGAGTGTTTATGAATGGTTTTGTTATACCACGGATTGTTGTTATCAGAGATGACACGAGTGAGTGGTATGAAAGACTCAATAAGTTGAATTAGTTTATCTTTGAACAGCGTCCAGTTAGCGTTGACAGATCTTTCCTCAAAACCGTGAGAGAACGTGTCGTAGAAGTGTTCCAGATTGCGAGTTGATAGAGCTATAGTCGGCACTCGCGTAATTCCGAATGAATTTAGTATAGCGTGATTTGTGAGGAGTGGTAAGGGAGAGTGTTAATTCGATAACAAGATGGTCACTAATGCCGGGTAAGTATGTAACATTACTGATAAGGTCTGGCTCTTGCGTTAGGCACAAGTCCAGCACATTGCTGCAGATTTTGGTAGTTCTGGTTGGTTGAGTGATAACGTTGGAAAAATTAAAGTCAAGGCAAAGGTCAACGAAAGCATCGGAAAAAGCACTGCCGGAGGAGAGGGCAGTCCAATCAATGTCTGGGAAATTAAAGTCTCCAAGAAGAACAAGGGTGGCACTAGGATAAAGGGTTGTAAGCTGAAAGAGACACTTATGAAGCTCAGTAATGAAATCCCTATCACTATCTGGCGGCCTGTAACATACACCCATTATAATACTTGGCTTAGAGGTAAGGCATACCCAGACGATTTCCAGGCTTGTTTCTACCGAGATAAGCCTTGATGGGATACGTTTATTCACCGCTAAAAGAACACCTCCCCCTCTCTTTCCGACGCGGTCAGTTCGGTAAACATGAAAACCAAAATGTGGAGGAAACAATTCTGAGTCAGCGATATCAGGGTATAACCACGTTTCAGTAAGAAAAACAAAGTCCGCGTTGCATGTATCAATCAAAGAGTGCACATCTTCCCTTTTAGGTATGAAACTTCTAATGTTTGTGAACAGTACAGAATGCTCAACGGGCACATCACAGATGCGTTTGACTCTGGTCGACAGAACCTGATGGGGGTGCGGCGGGAAAAGGAAGCGGCGTTGACGCCTGTTTTTTTTTCTCGAACCAAACTCTGCACCGTGTCAAATATAAAGCACTTCTCATCCATCAACAGCTTGTCGTGACGAAGTCTAAAGGGCAAACCCTTTGACCGGGCAAATTCAAGCAGTTTGCGGCGCGCGAGTCGGACGGATACCGGGAAATCCTCACTGATAGCAAAAGGCGTGTTTTTTAGTTTGTATGCTGATGACATTATACTTTCTTTTTCTTTAAATGATGAGAACTTAACAATAATTGGGCGACACTTTCGCTCGTTGAAGGAGCCCAAACGATGCGCTCTTTCGATTCTGATTGGGTCAACACGAATGCAGAGTTTTTCGAAGCACAGTTCGACAACCAAACCTTCGGACTGATTCCAAGTTTCCTTATCTTTATCAGGGAGACCGAAGAATAACAGATTTGATCTACGGGACCTGCCCTCCGCATCATCACAGCGCGTTTTTAGATTAGATAGATCACGTAGAGCGGCCGAAAACTGAGGCTCTTCACTTGTGGCAGCGTCCCTGTCCTTCAACTTTATGATGAATAAATTTGAAAAAGCAAATTTAGCGTAAGGAATAAACTCAAAGCAACCTCGAAATAGTGTCGATCGCAGCTATGGCACAACCATCCTAATGGGGCAACAAAATGGCCAGTCCTGTGCTGGCCATTCTGATCCAAGCCTTGAACCTGGACAATCATACTTTCAATAGCTAATGTATTTTGCTAGTGTGTGGATATGCAAAAATAAAAGTAAGTGGCATATTCTTTATTTATTCATTATTCATTTTTGAACCTGCAGCACTATTAGGCACTATGGCATGGGGCAAACAAACATAAAAAAGAATGTTTCTGCATTTGTGGCACAAACAATCTCATGAGGCAGAGCATTCCATTCCTCAACGATCTTAAAAAAAAAAAAAATCTTACTTAATTTTATTTTGGTATGGAGCTTACATATTTCGTGGATACGATCTTTACGTAGTTAAATATAACTAGTAGGAGGTAAAAGGCATGACAAACTATTTATGCCAGTGGTTTTATGATAGATACTATATAAAAACTTCAAATATAACTTTTTTTTCAGTGCGAGTGCCAATGAATTTTACCCTACCGTAAAATATCGAGCAAGCGCCCACTCAAAATTTAAAGATAATCACAAAAACATTTAGAAAAAAAAATAAAAAGAGATATTGTGAAATACCGTGCATCTGCCCATACCACACTAAGCGCCCACCCCAAAATTTGAAACACCTGAAAAAATATGCACAGTACATATATATGTAAAATTGAGGACCTCACATGCGCCTCAAGCATGTGAGGTCCATGCATGATTGCACATGCGTTCCATGTGCAATCAGCTGAAAGCATGACACCAAGATATCAGAATGGTTGCTCGTTTGGTACGACTTCAGTGTTCAGTTGATACCTGAGTTTCAATTTTAATTCTTATTTTTCTTGTTAAAAACTTGTTCATCAGCTTTCTAATTGGCAAAGATAAACATATGGTTTCAATTACAAACTTCCTCAGTGTCATTGAAAACCACTAAATGAATCAGTCAGCGAGGTGGTGCACCGAAGTTAACACTCATGCAACAGGTGCAAGGCTGTCGGTGCGAAAACACACCCGCACGGTTTTTCTGTCTCTTGACATCCGCGTTTTTGCACCCCTAGTTTTGGGCCTTTTGCACGAGTGATAACTTTAGTGCACTCCCATGCTTCTAACTCCTCTTCAAAAATTAACTCGATTTAGTCATTTTCAACGACACTCAGCAATTTTCTAATTGGAACCAGGTTTATATTCACTCATTAAAAGTTAATTCACAAATACGAGTCAATTATCCAACCTAGTGTGGCAATTAGCCCCCTATATTACGTCTCCCTGGCCGTATACTAACTCACCTGCCTTTGTCCGCGGTGCTCGACTGGCTCTCCAAGAGAAACCAAATAAATAAAGACTAAAGAGCATTTCCGACAGGGGCAGAGGAATTTCCACAACATTCTAACGCAGTCCCGTGCACTGAAAAACATTGTCTGCCGACGTGGGCAAACTGTGCAACATGATACGAATATCAGAGGTGCAAGTTGTTGGAAACAAAAACAACCTGCCGTGGATCAAAATGATGCTGACGAGTGTTGTCTACACGGTTTAAGAAAGGAAAAGAAATGCCGCGGCAATCAAAATTTAAGAAGACAACACCTGGCGCTATTTTCATGCTGCATAGATTAACTTTCCAGCCCTAAAAAATAATCCTAACCCAGGACAACCGTCGCATTAACAATGGGCACAGGAAAAGAAACTCTTTAAATTTAAACTGGGCACCAGAAAGCAGCTCTTTCAAATTCAAACTTACCTTACCTATCTTTCCTGTCATTAGATTTTATGTGCTTGGGTAAAGAATTTGATGAGCAAACTCTACATACTTATTAAAAAAAATGCATGCACTAAACAAAGAGGGACAGCGAGAGGCACTTTTAGAGCATAAACAAGAGAGCTTTTCTTGTTTCAATAACTGTAATAAAAAAACTCCAGTAGTGCGGTGGAAAATCACTAACCCAAGTAGTAAGCTTTCGTGCCCAGTCCTTGCACTGTCTGAGCAGAAAAAAGCAAAGTGCCAATGACACGTCTGCACTGCACAAGCTAGCACGTCTCCTGTCCCAATTTGTTTAATGCCTTCATTTTCTTAATAAGGCTGATGTTGCAGATTGGACAGAGGTGAAATATCCTAACTGTTAAATAACCAAAGGCATCACCAACAGCTGCCTTTCCTGTCTTTGTAGCAACAAATTACTACTTTACTTTTGATCGTTGCTTCGTGTTTTGTACTTTTTTGTATTAGCATGCCTCGAGTGTGATCAAGTATATTTTTGTTTCTAACTTATACCGTTTTTGTGTGGGTGCACTAATGTAAAAACAATTGGGGTTGTTTTGGGGCAGCTCAAAATAAAGATAATTATTATATTCAATTCAATTTCAATTTTATTGACCAAAAAATGGATACAAAGTATCTTGTTTTTACAATATTAGAAGCTAATCTCAGTTACCAATACCAAAGAAACAATGATGAAGATGAAAGATGATCCAGGTAGACAAGAGGAGATAGTGCTTCAGTGCTTTGTTAAAAGGATGCGAATTTCGAAGGTCGTTCATAGGGCGTTCCAGATTTTTATCCCACAGAATTGAATTAGCCTTTCCCCGTAAACGTTGCGGCATTGTGGAAGGTTAAAGTGTCCAGACAAATTTGCTCTAGTTTGACGGAAACCTTTAAGAAGTATAGTTATAGGAAATGGGTTGATTCGTGGTCACTATTTTGTTAAACAGCGTGGCAATTTTATACTTTACTAGTTTATGAAGTGTAAGAATGCTGAGGTGATCAAATAAAATGCTTGATGCATGTGCGTAGTGAGAGTCGGTTATAATTCAAATTGCCCTTTTTGTAAACCAATAATGGGTGTGAGATACGTGTCATAGGTTGTCTCTGTACAGTATGTTAAATGGCGGTGGAATACCGAGAAATAAATAATTTTTACGGCTGAAGAGTCGAATCACTGTCGAGCCTTCAGCAGAATGTAGCAAGCATATGACAGCTTTTGACAAATATAGGCAATGTGATGTTCCCAATGTAAGTGTAAGTCGAATATTACTCCCAGATATTTGACTGTGTATACTTGTTCTAAAATAGAGTTGGCAATATAAGTTTTGCAGTTAGCATAGTTTATTTGTTTTTTGTTTGAGCGGAATATAACATACTTCGTTTTTGTTTTTTTTATATTCAGCATCAACTTGTTGTAGTCGTACCAATCCTGGACAATAATCAGTTCTTCATTGATTACACTATTAATGTTATCCAACGAATCATTTGTGTAGTAAATGGCTGTACCATCTGCGTACATCATTTGGGAATTAATAAGTAAATGTGAGAGATCATTGACATATAATGAAAATAGGACAGGACCTAGCACTGATCCCTGCAGAATCCCTGTTGTGATTGGCCTAATATTTGATTGACAATTCGACATGGAGATATAATGAAAGTGAGAAGTTAAATAGCTTTTGAGAAAGCTCAATGATGAGCCCCTAAACCCGTATCTCTCCAATTTGTTAAGTAGAATGGAATGATCGACCGTGTCAAAAGCTTTTTTACTATAGAGGAAAACGCAGAGGGTTTAATGTTGTTGTTGTTAAGTGAGTCGTTTATTGCTTGACTAAGTGATAGAACAACACTTGACGTAGATTTATTAGGTCAGAAACCGTGTTGGAGCAGGGTTATAATTTGAAATTTGTCTATGAAGGCATTTATACGTTTTACTACAAGTTTTTCAAATAGTGTGTTTATATAATTTAGAACTGATATTAGCCTGTAATTTTCAGGTTCGTTAGCATCATCATTCCCACCTTTAAATGCTGGGCACATATTAGCTATTTTCATCGAGTCCGGATATATTCCGGTTATCAAAGAATGGTTAAACATATATTGTAGTGGAATACCCAGTATATCAATATTAAATTTTAGCACTTTAACTGGAATTCTATCACATCCAGGTGATTTATTTATGGACATATTCATAATGATGGATGCGATTTCTGTAAGTGTTATTTCCTCGAATACACAGGTAATTGAGATAAAGACAGGCTGTAGAAACGTTGGCGTGGTGTTGGAAATGATGCCATTCGCAAGCTGCGGTCCGATGTTGGTAAACAAACGATTAAAGTCTTCCACGGTGCTGTTATCAATCTTGTCTGGGGTTGTTTCTGTCTTTGACCCTGGCTTTATGATGCTTGTTGATGACTTTCCACATTTTCTTCCGAGTCGTGGCAGTTACTAGCGATAAGGTTACTGTAGTATTCCTTTTTTCGTTTTCTTTGTCTATATTGTCTGAGATAAAAGGTGCTGTGTTTGTGCTCTTTCAGCTTTTGCTGCCAAGTGTTTTCTTTCTTTAGTGCACTAAGAATGCACTGAGTCATCCACGGGCAGATCGGATCTAGGTAACGTAGCTGTTTCAACTCGTCTGAGGAATCTTTAATCGCATCCCTAATCACATCTGCAAACCTACTAAATTCAACGTTTACATCTGAATTAAATAATGTAGTAAAATCAAATCCCATTAACTTATGGCGCAAGCGTTTGTAATTTATGTTCCATGCGTTGACGGTGTTGTTTATCAGAAGCGCTATTGATCATTGGAACAAGTATGAATATGGGATAATGATCAGCGATGTTATATTTGTAAATGCCAGCAGCTTCCGTATCTATATTTGTAAGAATATGATCAATGAGAGTTGATGAAACCTGGTCCCACACCCTCAGATACCCAATCTGCTCTGACCTAGCATAAGCTTGCTAAGGGCCAAGTCCGCGCATCAACTTTCTCACAGGGCACCATCAGGTCTAACCACCGCAATGAATGAAAGGACATCAGCAAACGAAAAGGAACTGAAAACACTCCGACCTGAGATTTTCGGCATGACAATATGACACTTCTATGATGTCATTAGGCGAAATCGAGGGACCATTTTTTAGAAGGCGATAAACACACCAGTCGGAGATGCATTCCAGGCTTCATAGTAAATACTATGTATAAGTACAGAAAAATCAGGACAAAAAGTAGGAATGAACACAGCAGTCCCACATAGTCCATTGTTCCTAGTTTTTTTATGCTTCTATGTAGTAATCATGTAGCAACTAGCCCATTTGCACATTCTGTTACCATAGTGGATATGCAAGTTTTCTTCATTAAAAACGACTGCTCCATTTTCGAGAGAACATGAAGTTTCATACTCAGTTTGGAATTCAAAGCCAGTTTCTATTCGTTGTCCCAACACTACGGAATTATTGTTCACTCGCGAAGACAGCTGCACGAGCCTATTTCCTGGAATTTGCGCCAGTAAGCGAATTAACGAGTTTTGACTTACGGTGCAGCTGTGCTTCTCCTTGAGGATGATGCGCGACAGCACCACCGTGAAGAGGGGCATGGTTGCCTTCACTGAAAAGGACGTTAACATTAAATGTTGTCAAACGCGTTGGCTTGAGAAACGTTCGGAGAGTGACAAGTCGAACACTGCTGTGCACACTCGCGACTGCTTACGAACGGGTGTGTTATGACCTTTTAGGGATCCAAGGAACAATCGCAATTTCTGTACATTTTTTTTTTCGGTGCATCATTTTTTTATTATTGACACAAAAAGCTTTTGACACCATCATAAGCGACCGTTTCTTAAAAATATACAGGGGTTTTTTCTTTTTCTTAAGCTTTGAAGATTTGTTAAAATAATCAGTGAAAGCTACACTTCCGCAGTATGTGCAAGTGAGTCATATGCCCAGGGGGATCATAAAGATCAGTCAGCTAATTATAATTTGTTAATTAACATTTTAACTAGATAAAATAGACATATGGTCCCAATTAGAAACTTGCTAGGCATCATCGAAAACCCCTAAATTAACACTTTTTATGAAGATGCAAGACGGGAGCGCATTTTACGGCGTTCTGAAAAAAACGCTTAATTTAGACGTGTTTCTAGGTTTTGGTTTCTTATTGGAGCGCATCTTTGCACTTGCGGTACTGCTCCCCGGTGATTGTGGCGCGAAGCCACCCCCTTGCCTCCCTCGTAGGATTGAGGGAAGTAGGGCGCACGTGTGTTGCGCATCTAAGCCACTGGGGAGCAGGACCGCGGGCGCAGAGATGCGCTCCAATACGAAACCAAAACCTAGAAACACATCCAAATGAAGTGTTTTTATGGAACGCCGTAAAATGCTGCCCGTGCGTTATATCCTTCTAGAAAGAGTTCATTTACTGGTTTTCGATGACTCTCAGCAAGTTTCTGATTGGAACCATATGTGTATTTTACCTAATTAAAAAGTTAATTATCAAATTTTACTCAATTAGCCGAGTGATCGTTACAATTAGCCCTTTGTATTATGTCCCCCTGGCTGTATGAGTCACCCACACAAACCGCGTAAGTGTAGCTTTTGCAGCTTTTTTTAAACAAATCTCTAAAGCTTAAAAAAACACCCTGCACGTACCGTAGAATACCGCACTCCGCCCGTTCCACACTAAGTGCCCATTCCCAAATTTGTAAGATCTGAGAAATGTGATCTGTGATCTGAAAAAGTGACTTACATGTCAACTCAGTAAATTTAGGGGGAAAATTCACGTCTTGTGGCTAACACATCAATTCAGTTTCCCCGCTAAATTTAGCGGGGCAAAATTGACGTAATGTGACCTATACAACCATTTAGTTTCCCCGCTAAATATAGCGGGAAAATACGTGTCATGTGATACACCCATTCCCTATAATGCATTTCATACATTATAAGACGTCAAAAGTAAACACTGCTGCCAATATTTTTTTATGTGTTGTTTCGGTGAGTTAGCGATTGTTAGGTCAATAAAATAGATCCGGGCAAAGTTTCGCCTGCGACATCGTCTTTCTGCCGACCCCAACCCCCTGCCAGACAAATGCCTACTGCCTCTCCCAAAGCCTGACCAATAAATCCATCCCTGAACAAGAGGTATTGATGCACTCGGTTGTAAGCAGTCGCAAGTGTGGGAAACGATTCTTGACACAAAGGTACACAAAGAAGAAAATTTTATAAACTACAATGTGAAACCCTCAAAAAATATTTCTTTTAAGTGCCTGCACAGGACACTCATGTAACAAAATCTACAAAGTAAAACCAAAAACAGAGGGCCAGCAATGACGAAGACTGACTTCAGACTCTGAAAGTTGTCAAGAGTGCCTGGGATTTCCTCAGTCTCTGCGATGATGCATTCCAAGTTTCTTCGGACAATGCATTTTCAATGCGTCTGTATAGGCACAAAAATTATGTTTCAGAAGCACCATTTTCTTTAATAATGAAGATGCACCGCGGGTGCATGCCTTGTCACTTCTCCGCTAAGTTTCATGTCATTGTCACACGTTAGCAAAGAAAAGAAGGAGAGGGAGGTCTTAAACAACAGGCCAGGCAAGTTGTATGTATCCTTATACGTACAACTTGCATAAAAATCTATGCACAGATAAATGCACTGCCTGTGTCCCTTTAAGATGCTTTTGAGAGCACTGACCTGCATCACAGCATGATAATTTACTTACACAACAAGGAAGGAATTAAAATATGTAGCATATATATGTATATCACCAACAATAAAAAAGAAGAAAAAAAGATTTTAAAAGTTATTGTTTAGTGTTTAAACCACTACCCAGAGGTATTTTCCTGAGACCCATGTGCTCTTTCAGAATCAATATGCAAAGGAAACCCTTATCTGAATCTGAGTTTTGCAACTGAGCCAACATGAGAACATCGATTCGGACCATTTTCTTTTTCTCACTCGACCTCTGGCGAAAAAGTAAAGCTGTTCGAAAAAAGACAAACCAGAATGAATAATTTTTGCAATTAGTATGTGGCTTCAGCCCTTCATTGCAGGAAATCCATCCTTCAGAGACCTCCGGAAAACGTTGCAGTTAAAGTCTTTCTCGTTTCGATCAAAGAAAAACGCTGTCCTCCCATCCCCTCTTTCTGAGTCACGAAGAACTAGCTAAACTTTTCCCACAGAAAAACCTTCTCTGTCTCCCGTTGCTAAGAGTGGCACATTCATTCTTGCCCGCCTGAATCAGAGCAGAATTAATGTGGTCTCAATTGCCGACACGACCTCGAAACACCCACTCGTACAACCCGCACACAAATGCACCTAAAGTATACGCGTCTCTATAAGGTCGACCTTGCTGTCAGTGGCTGACAATTAAAGGGACACTGACACTTTGCCAAAAATTGTTATTTCTTTTTTTACCAGGCGATTCATTATGGTGTCAGAAGACGACCCAATCAATATTTTGCTGCAGCGTCACGTGTATTTTTAATAAAGTAAAAAACGCAACTGACCGAAACTGAAACTGAACTGGGGAGGAGGAAGAAGTATAGAGAAGGAGAAAGTTACTAAAAATTATGTGGCTGTGCAGCTTTTTTTTTTTTCATTTAATGTATTTGCAACTTTTTAGAAGCCACAAAAAATGGGTCTTATTTTCAGTCTAGTTTTAGTATTGAGTGTGTGCCTTCAATGACCCACGACTTAGATTATCCTCTGGTAGCTGTGTCTAAACCATAGAAAACGGCTCGTGACCATGGAGAAGACGAGTGGGCGCGACTCAAAATGCCCAGTTCTCGATCGGCGGTTTTCGGGCAGAAAGAAAACGAATTTCGAGTTGCAAATTTTGTTCTGGGCAGTTGGGCTCTCGTATGGCATGTACAAATAAAAACCTTGGCGAGCGCAAATACCGTGTCGGTGTCCCATTAAACAAATACTGACATTTGTCGGATTTGACAGACGTTCTGGCAGAAACATACAAGATGACAACACAAACAAAAAAGTAACAATTTTTAGTTTTTGTTTTTTTTAAGTAACACGTTAATGACAGATTTGAAGCGGTCAGACATTACTCCTTGATGTCAGAAACAGCAACCTCACACTCGCATGGGCGGCAAAATTGACAAGAAAGTGCCTCAAAATCTCCTAATCAAATTCGCCGATAGAAAAAGAAGGTACCACCTTGAAGTGTGACAACTAGTACACTCGCTGTATCGGCAATTTATAAGAGCTGTCAAAATTTGTGTACGATGTGTACAGCGTGTCACTAGTTTACAGAGTCCTATTTGTTTGCGAAAATTGCAATAATGTGCCCGAATATCTCGTAATCACATTTGCCGATATATGTGCCTTGTACCTGACCTCATCTTGTCAGCTCCGCGGCCACCATCAGAGACGAGGGTAAGAAGGAACTCCCTCTCGCCGGGACTCTCTTTTGTTTGTCCCAGACATGCCCAAACGTCGCTGTCCTCCCTCTAGAAGATTAACTCGTCATTCGAAGTTCGCACAAAAGCAGCTTCCCCCTCATTTTCTTCTGTGCTGGTGCGAAATGGATGATGTGACTGACATCAGTGCAAAGTATATATGATCCAGAAGCTATCTTCCCAGAAGTGGATCCTGGGTGGATGGATGGATGTTAATGGCTATACCCTTTGAGACGGCGGCAGCTTGCGCCACCTATAGCCTAAGTCTGAAAAGACAAACATATGATTCCTCCCAACCTTCTAAGCGAATTTTCTCCCCTAACTATCACCACGCAGTGTTGGATAGTGCACCAGGATGACTTTTGGGGGATCGGGCAAAAAACCTAAAAACATCACCCCGCCTCTTCCCCAGGCGAGGGAGTCGCCAATTCTCCTCTGGTGACCTGTTATGACAGTTGCAAGTTGACAGCTGTCAAAACTTCTTGCACTACGTGAGCAAGTGCGACCAGTTCACAAAGTATCACACTTGCAAAAGGACAAGCGAGTTCCCCGATATCTTATAACCAAATTCACCAACACTTAGCCACGGTGACAGTAGCGCTCTTATGACAGGTCACAAGCAGAAAGCCGTCAAAATTTCTGTGCTACAGGTGCAGATGCCACAAGTTCACAATTGTACTACGCTTGCAAAATGACAAGAGTTCCCCAATCCCTTAATCAAAAGCGTCAATATACGACAGAAGCTGCCCCTTGAAGTGACATACTGATGACAAGTCACAAGAGACAGCAGTCGAAATTTCTGTACAACGTACGCAAAAGAGTGCCAGTTCACAAGATACAGACATGACAGATCTAATGCACAACGTTTGTCACAATCGAAAATAAGAACTGAAAGTGATCGTACGTACCTGTGTGCGCGTACGAGATGGGCACCTTCCAGAGACTGACGTGGGACATGAGCGAACTCACAAACTTGCCGCAGGCTAGAGGCACGATGGACGTCATGTACTTAGTCCACGGAAGGTCCAGGTAAGGCCTGATGCCCCAGATCGCGAACGCCGGTCCCGAAAGCACGGTGATCGAGAACAGCTGCACCATGGTGACGGTGAGCGGGAAAGGGAAGTGGTTGAGCACCACCTTTCCCACCACGTTGTTGCCCGAACTGATGCCGTACCACAGGACGCAGAGCAGAACGACGCGAAAGATCTCCCCCGAACTGGTGCTCGGCGCCGCGACCATGATGAACAGTCACCGGTTAAGGTCCGAAATGCCGGCCCCGACTCCTCAGACATCGGGACGAAGCCGCCAGCTGGCCGCGTCGGGGGTCTTCCACGTTGCAGCGCTGGACGAGTACTTGCTGTGCGCGTCACCCATCTTCGGTCTTTTTAAACTTGGTGTCGTAGGTGACAATGTAGACCTCGTACGGCCCCCAGCCGTTGCCGCCAACTGTTCCGTTCACAACGGTTTCGGTTGTGAATGGAGCAGACGGAGCAAAGGGCTGCCAGGAGCAGAAGACCCACGTCTGCGATCCGGCTGGTCAAGCTGTCGTGGCTAGAGTCTACCGGTGCCTCTAACGTGCTCTGAACTCAGAATAGGGGTGGCTTTTAGGAATCGCTTTGTTGTTTTTGTTTATTACTTTTTGTGTGGGAATGAAATGAATTTTTATATGCCTAGTCACAAAAGCTATTGAATATATTTTATATAAGAGAAAGTTTGTATCTTTTAGCAAATTAAATAGCCGTATTTTACGAAACCGAAACTAAAAAAAATGGACGTACATTATTTATGCTTTTAGTTGCCTTTTAATATAATTTTCTTACACGTAAGTTCTTATAATGTGTTTTTTATTGAAATATCTTGTTCTTTTGTTATATTTCAATAATTTCTTGTTTACGAGGCGACCGTAGGCAACGCTGCGGTGCGTGACTTCCACTTCCAGTCGCCAGCTTCAATGGCCGCTGCCAGATTCGGTGTGCTTCTGCCGAGTTTGTTGATCTGCCCGTAATCACCAACGACGCAAAACCGGCCGGGGCAACATGTCGGTCCTCTTCCGAAGCCTGCGTCACCCGTGGTGGCGTCAACAACCGCAAAGAGTAAGCCTCGAGTGCAAGCTCCTCTGTTCCATCCCGTCCAAGCTCCTCGGCGGTCTCGAAGAGCCCGTCGACGAGCCTGACCACAACCTCTTGCGGCCGCTCTACATGGACGCTCAGGCGACGACGCCGATGGATCCGCGCGTTCTCGACGCGATGCTGCCCTACCTCATCAACAACTACGGCAACCCGCACTCGCGGACCCACGCGTACGGCTGGGAGAGCGAAGCGGCGGTCGAGAAGGCCCGTCGCCAGGTCGCGGACATCATCGGCGCGCAGCCCAAGGAGATCATCTTCACGAGCGGCGCCACCGAGTCCAACAACATCTCGGTGAAAGGGGTGGGCCGCTTCTACGCGGAGAAAAAGAAGCACATCATCACGACGCAGACGGAGCACAAGTGCGTCTTGGACTCGTGCCGCGCGTTGGAAGCCGAAGGCTTTGACATCACCTACTTGCCGGTCCAACGCAACGGTCTGGTGGACGTCGGCCAACTCCGAAGCCGCCATAAGACCTGACACCTCCCTGGTGTCCGTCATGACGGTGAACAACGAAATCGGCGTAGTGCAGCCGATCGCCGAGATCGGCGCCATCTGCCGGAAGAAGAAGGTGTTTCTCCACACGGACGCTGCCCAGGCGGTCGGCAAGATCCCCGTGGACGTCAACGAGATGATGGTTGACCTGATGTCCATCAGCGGGCACAAGATCTACGGTCCCAAGGGGGTGGGTGCCCTCTACCTGAGACGGAGGCCGCGCGCTAGGGTGGAAGCCATTCAGAGCGGAGGCGGGCAAGAGCGCGGGATTCGCAGCGGCACTGTCCCGACGCCTCTGGCGGTAGGCCTAGGAGCCGCCTGCGAAGTGGCGGCGAAGGAGATGGAGTACGACCACCGCCATGTGTCCAGGCTGTCGGACATCCTCGTTTCGCTGATCACCAGCGAACTGACCCACGTGGTCCGCAACGGAGATCCGCAGAGGACTTACCCCGGCTGTGTCAACCTGTCCTTTTCGGCGGTCGAGGGCGAGAGCTTGCTGATGGCAATGAAGGACGTGGCGCTGTCCTCTGGTTCAGCCTGTACGTCCGCTTCCCTGGAGCCCTCCTACGTGCTGAGGGCCATCGGAGCAGACGAAGATCTCGCCCACTCTTCGATCCGGTTTGGAATCGGGAGGTTCACTTCAGAGGAGGAGGTCGTCTACACAGCCAAGAAGTGCATCGACGAAGTCAAGAAATTGCGGGAGATGAGTCCGCTCTGGGAGATGGTTCAGGAAGGCATCGACCTCAAGTCGATACAGTGGACGCAGCACTGAATCTCTATATTGTTCGTTGTCCATAGTCTCGGCGTTTGGAGTCACTCTTTATCCCTCAAAACGGCCGAGGCCCTTCCAACGTTTTGGATCGAGGCACCACCGAATGACTCGAGAAGCAAAGAACATGCATGAAGGCTGTTCTGTTCACCGAGCATCAAAAAAGCGACTTTATTTGCTTGCGGCACTTTTCGAGGGAAGAGAGCAGCGTTGAGTATGGCAGTGTGTCGGAAAAGGCTATCTTCAGCTGATCAAAGACTTTGGTGTGAGTCATCGTAATGCTGGTCGACTGACTCGGCTTAAAAACTGTTTGCAGTCTGTTCCCTTCCACAGGCATCTGTGGAATCGTCATGTTTGGCTGCCGTTAGCCGCTGAAAGCTGTCTCTAGTGAGTGAAAGACAGTGACTGTAAGCAGTTGGGGCTTCTGACTGCTCAACTAGCTTTCTGATATAAGATGACAGAAATGACACTTCAAACCACAAACTGAAGCAGTTTGTGGTTTGGCCTGGAATGGTGTAGCGTCGGACACTACTTTGGGACAGACTAGGTTTTAAGAGAACTGTATCGAAGATCGGCGAAGTGGTTAATTTGAGTGAGATAGAGAGTCTAGTCGGAAAGTTTGCTGCAAGTGTTGGATAAAGAGGATTGACGTCGTTGACACAAGATCCTTGTTTGAAAATGTTTTCTTCTCTTGGTTTTGAATAGAAGGTTTTCAGCTTGCACACCTTTTTGCATTGAGGGTCAGATGGGTTGATGGTCTCTTATTGTTTCCGTGATGTATGCAGCTTCATAGCTCTCCTTCATCTGTATTTATGGCAATAACCTGTCGTACTGGCCTGGTTGACTTTACAGATAGTTTACTTCCCACGGACAGATTGTAGCAGAATTTTTTGTTTGTCTTTATTATTAGACTTTTCCTGCTAGATGGAGGTTCTCGTCCTATTTATCACAGCACTGAAAATCTATGTATCCAAGAGTATTTTGGTCCCATTACTGTAAGAAGTAGCATGATAATAAAGTAGACCAAGTTATCTTCGTTGCTTGAACATTTTATAAGGGCTTTCCCAACAAAGGCTTGCAAAGTGCCCCTTGGAAGTGACTGAAAATTAACTAGTGTTTCAGCTTATTACTAAACTTGCACATGATTGTAGATACACAGTTGAACGAAGTGAGCCTCTATTGCCACAAACTCTCATGTTACCAGTTTGTCTATGTTGAAGTGATGGGATAAGAAGTTTGCAGTGCATGATGAGGCATAAAAATAACAATGTGAATTCCTTTTTCTTCTTTTTTTTCCTTACAGTTCGCTTGTTTGTTAGTACAAAACATGAGCTACGTACTAGCTTATTTTCTTTTTGAATAACCCAGCAAATTTGAAGAGTTTCTGGGAATTCCCTTGTCGCTATCCGTCTCGGAGAATGACACAGCTCACTGGTTCAACATCACGCAGTCATTTATTCCATTATCGCCCACGCTGCAATCCCAAAAGGCAGTCGCACATACGCCGCGATGGCCTTTTATCTGCGACGGAGCGCTGCTCGCGTGGCCCTTGGCCCCCTTTGCAGTGGAAATGACCACTGACAATTTGGCAGGCAGGCAACCTAGGCCAATGCTTTGGATCCCCAGGTTGCCCACAAGTTATATCAGCCAAACCACTGAAAGGCTGCCTAGAACGTGATGATAAACCATGGACTGAGATAGGAAAACGTCTCAATTTTGGAAAGTTGGAAAGGTTTCTCCTCTAGGCCCTCGTGCACTGTAGGAAAACTGCAGGGTAGGAAGCTCTCCCTCACGTACACAATCACTCTATGCAGGGTGCAAGTGCGTCTCACAGGGGTTGCGATGATGTCAGAACGCCGAGCTCTGATTGGACGATTGAAAAAAGTAGTGAGTACACCTCAAGTCATCAAGCACTTAGGTCTCCCACTCTCCTTTCAATCAAAGCCAATCGGAGCTCGTCATCGTTCTGACGTCACCGCAACTCCTGCACAAGAAGCAGACAAAAGCATTGTGCAAACTTTGAGCTGACAAGTAAAAAAAAAACCTATAAAGGAAAACAATTATCTAAGTGGCAACTGCTTTTAATGTGCTACTGACTCGTATTAAAAGATCATGGGCTCATTTATAATTACTTATTATGAATGGGATTGGTGTTGGGTAAAGTATGTCTAAAAAATACTTGAAGTAAAGTATGAAGTAAGTGAGAGCTTATCTACCTCAAGTAAAGTTGTGAGTACACCGGCACAATCTACTTGAGGTAACAGTACAAGGAGTTCCGGAGAAAAGAGAGCCGTGTTTTTTGACCTGCAGATAAATAAACTATGCATTGTAGAAAGCTCAAACCTCTCAAACTCCGTAAGAATGTGAAGCTAGCGATTGGGACATAACATGAAAGTTTGAGAACATGACATTACCTGGATTGAAAGATATAATTGAGAAAAACAAAATTTCTCTGTGAGCCGTTGTCTACTTACCGTAGGCCTAATATTGTCAAAACAAGAAATGCTATTGTGAACACTTGTGGGATTAATATCAGTGGAATTAAATACTTGTCATCAAGAAAGATAATATTTTATCTCTTGGTGACAATTCAGTTAGAATATGGTAAAAGTCTTATTTTTCTACCGTATTGTGTTTTATTGTATTTATAAATGTTATATTGCGATCATCCTTCTAGAGACACTTAGTGCTGCTAAAAAGATGATTGCAGTTATGAGATCTCCTGAGAGTCTCTGACACCCTGCCCAGAAGATGTGCTCAAAGGGATTGAAGTAAGTTTTGATATATTTGTTTTGAGAATTTCGCTTCCACTGCAGGCAGAATATTATCTGCAGTAGAAAGGGGGGGGGGGGAGGGCAACAGATCCTCCCGAAACCAGGATGCTCTGGTTGATGAAGGTTGAAGCGTCGTGTGGGTTAACTTCGAAGCATATGGCAGGTGGATCCATTATCCAGCCGGTACGTGGCTGGACCCACTTGACCTTGGATCTTCTGGGGAGAAGCATACTTCATCTGCTGAACTTAATTTCTAAAAAAATTAAAATACTACAGATACCTCGTGCTCTGTGCTTTTCCAAAACTCGCAGTTTTGTCAGTGACATATTTAGATTTGATTTGTTTACATCTACTTTGAGCCCTGACATGGTGCTATAACAATTAAGAAGTAAAATTACACCGCCCCGCCAACTTGCGGGCATTTAAATTACTCCCCAACACTGTATGGGATACACTGGTTAAGGCGGAGAGGAAGTCCATCTGCTTAATTCTAGTGCGCAGGAGTTGCATGACGTCAGAACGACGCCGAGCTCTGATTGGCTTATATTGTGGGTAGACCTCAATGCGCCAGATGCCTCAAGGCCTACCCACTATATTTTTTCAATAGAGTTTGGCGTTTTGATTATCGCAATTCCTATGCAAGAACAGACAAACTTCCGCTCCACACACTTTTTTTATGAGCACATGACCGCGAAATTAGTTTCTGTTTAGTTAAAATAGTGGTAATGACAGCGAATGATATCTGAAGTAATTTGAAGAGTGCCATTTTTATCCCATTAAGCAAGGCAAACCCAACGAGAGAAAGCCGAGAAACCGAACTCTACTGCTTACAATGGTGATGTACGGAAGACAGCTAGGACCACAGACCGCATGTGCTATATTTTTAAAATGAATATCACGCAGGAAGGCAGCCACCACCCTAATTTATATCAATGTTTGGCCGCGCCTTGTCTGCTCGAACGCGCGTGCAGCGGAAGAACCAGTCAGAAGAACTACCCGCTCCCGTAATGAAACAGTGAAAATTCAAACGTATTATTAACTTTATAATTATGTATCTCAACGAGGGAGAGATCCCGCGTTCAGCAAATTCTAAACGCTTGAACAATGAAGCAGACTGCACTCCGTAAAGCTCTGCTGCAAACAAAAGTGTCGAGGAAGTCCTTGAGAAGAAAAGCTTTCCAGGCACCCCTTGGAACAAAAGAATGGTATGTAAAGCAGACCACACAGAAGAACAAACAGAAAGAAAATCAGCCCTCGTTTCCTTCAAATACGTTCGCGGGAAAAGAAAGAAAAGTTTTCAGTAGATTTTGAGGAAGGAAAGAGTGCGGCGGCGGTAAGAAGAGGTTCGCCTGTACGCCGCCAGTCGTAGGGCGCACGCCCAGAAGAGCAGACGAAGCATTCGGAGCAGACGAGCGCGTGCCATCGTAAAGCAGAAACCTAAAGTTCCGCGGTCGCGACGCTTTCCAAAGCGCATTTCGTTTCAACTTAGATCACTTATAGGTTCATTCAACTTACCGTGCCGCTAAAAGAAAAACACCGCAAGTGAGTTTGCAGAAACCGGAGCTCAAACCTTCCCGCAAGATGACATCGCCATCGACATACGACAAATTGAAGATGGCGGCCGTGGACCAGGGTTTGTTTCTGATTCAAGACCTTCTGGAGCGCTTGAGACGCGTCGAGAGCATCCTCGCGATCGTCGGGCTCTTCTACGTCGGCAAGACAGCGTCGGCGGTGACCGTGCGGCTGCTCGAGGGCTTCAGGGTCCACATCCTTTCCCAGTTCCGCTGGCACGACTTGACGCGCTACGGAGAATGGGCGGGTGAGTCGTTCTGCCGCGCGAACTTGACCGACTTCAAGGTTCTCT
>JAZHYW010041083.1:0-14281 GCA_037355805.1 Ixodes ricinus | reverse complement strand
CGAGACTGCACTGGAACTTTAGCGAGGCAACGAAAGGTAAAACGCAAAATCCGGGGCAGGATCCAAACCCAGTTCATCTGTCAGGGAGCCACGTGCGCCACCCGATAATTCATTGACTATGACGAGAGACATGTATGCATCCTTTCGCTGCACACTCTGAGCTTCTCGATTTTATTTGAGGGATTAAGATTCATTTCTTATTTTCTTTTCGGTGATGACGATTCGATTAGGGCGGTGGTCCGACGGCCTATATCATAATACCGGTGGCAGCTGTGCTAACCCTCCTGTTTGCAATGCAAATGTTGCGTCTGTGTGCGTGCCACGTATTTCGTTTGTTTACAAATAAATAGCCAATTTATCATTAGTGTCTAAGTGCAGAATGTGACGTGCATTTGTCAAAACTTAATGCACAATAAAAAAAACAAAGAGTGCAAGTTTGGACATTTTCAAAGACATGCCTTTATGCATTCCAATTTTCTACACTTGTAATGCATCCAACTAGCATTCTTAATTTTTTACTCAACAGATGAAACACTTGCATGATTCTGTACTTATGTTTCTTGATTAGTACACTCACATTTTCTAATATTTATTCAAAAAGTGCCCCTTTTATACGATTTTGAAGTGTCGTAACTCAGTTCCACGTCATAACGCAGCAACCACGTTTAAGAGAATGCTCCTGGTAAACATAGGAACTCAGCATAAATTACTAGAAGTGCAATGCCAGCAGTTTTCTCGAGACCACGACTTGATTATGATAAATTTTCAAAGAATTCTCTTTATGCATTCTTGGTTTTCTCAGATAGCATTCTAGCATCTGATCTCATTTTTTTTAATTGTATGCTAGAGGAACTAGGCTGGTTATCTGTAGGTCTGGTTTGGTTGTATCCAAATTCAAATTTGTTTTAAATAATTTTAAATCATGGGACTACTTTGAAGCTTGACTCCATACTGCAAGAAACCAGTTTCAGGAAAGAGGACAGCTATTTAAACGATTCTTTAATTAGAGCTTTTCTTGTTCTAATTAAGATCACTTCTATGATTGGATTTTCTTTTAAAGTGCACTACCTGTCCTAAATATTAAAAAGGACTTATGTTGCAGTAGACGACGTGCACTTGCGCCATCTCTTGAAAGGTGGCTGAAATTCGAGGTTGAGAACTTCGGGAAAAGTGGTCCTGATTCCGTCCCTGACTCAAAAGATTCTTGTCTCAAATATTTTCTCGCACTTCTTCGTTTTTGCAGTAAATCACAGTTAGTCTTGCAAAAAAAAAAAGAAGTGAGAAGCGCTTCACAAGAGTCACGAGAAAGTGCTCGAAAACACCTAGTGCCTTTAGATAAGCCATTCAATGCCACCTGCCATGTTCTGACACCACAAAGGGCGCAAATATTGAACTACATATGATAGCGACGACGAAGTGAAATTTCTTTCCCTTCACTCCAAGGTATTTAAGGTTACAGCTTTCAAACTGCGCCAGTCTTGTTCTTTCCACAATCGTGCAGGGATTCGAGATCTTCAGTTTCGATGTTACTCTACTCATAGACAACTCACGGAGAGTGTTGTGTCCAAAACGTAGTGACTGGGCCTCGCGGTAAGGCAGCAAAAAGACAGTCATCGTGGCTCAAATCTGATGCTCAGGGAAAGGGTCTCATAAGCCCTATTACCGTGAAGTGCGACTACCAAAAGCGGTGCACAGGGTGGAAGCCCTCCCTAGGTCGTTTCTCTTGGATTAATTTCTTATTTCGTTTATTGAAGTAAGATTAATGTCAGACGATCAAATTTCTTGGTGTTGGTTTAATAATGCAACGACTCCAAGCTTCCACTTTCCGCTTTACACCCCCCATGGCTCTTGTACTTTGTAACTAAAGATAAGCAGCCAGGGCCAACTTTCTAGGAACAGCCTCTAAGCTGAGACTGGGGGAAAGAAAGCACTGGCAAAGCCAGCGCACGAGCCGAGTGGGGACTCAAGCAGTGTCTTTCATTCCTGCAAGTGCCCGAATCAGTGTTACTGAAATAAAATCAGGCGGGATTCTCAGTGCTTGCCTCTGCCATGTTCTTCAATGGCCTGGCTAGAGAGCGGCTTTCCTTACGGGCTTCACTGTCGCCTAGGAGCACTGGGACGTCTTTAGCCGCACGTGGGGGTGCAACCAAACTGTTTTGCCAACACCGCCTCGAGCCATCCCGGAACAACTGTTCCCAGCCCACTGCAGATTGAAGTTGTGCGCCATCATACTTAGTTGAAAAACTGTAGGTATCTGACTGAAATAAGTTTCGGCTTACAATAATTAAATGCTTGTCTATAGAGACTCGTTTCGTTGAGGAGACGAAGAAAAGAGGTGTTCCGCATGAAGTCCCCAGCAGTCATTGCGGCCTCATGACCTGTGCGTCTAATTACTACTGCCTGAGCAAAGAGGCCAAAACGGTGAGGAGGGGGTGCCTCTCAAAAGGAATTAGGCGCTGTAGGAAGGGATAGGGTTAGGGCGACCACTTGGAGCTGCTGCCGTGGGGAGCAGCTACTCTCCGTGCAAAGGACGTAAGCGATCGTGCCTGTTCAATGCAGCCCGACCATGGTTTTCAACTGCTGAACAAGGCAAGTGCTTGTTCATTAGTGCACTTGGCTTCAAACCTAAACATGTTGGGAAAATAACGCGGAGGAAAACTTGCGCCACAGAACCCAGGAATCATCGACTCAAACCCCTCTGCCACCTGTTTCGATCTGCATAAGCATCGTACTGGCGTGCTAAATTTCTCGCCCACGTCGGAGAAACCAGGTGCCTCTTGGGATGCTTGTCTGTCCCCTTTCTCCTGTTTTCTTATATTACATTTTCAAGTTTCCTTTTCAGTTTGGGGGTTTAAACATCATGATTAATATGCATCAGCTCGCCTGCACGTTGACTTTTTTTTTTTAAACTTTCCACTGCCTAAAGTTCTAACCACAAATTACGGTGTATTCGCAAAAACGTTTTCTACACAGAAAAGAGCAAACGTTATTGCATTTCGGAGTTACGTGTACCACGTCACAAATGCTTGCTAATCCAGGCCACACTGCTGAGAGCTGAGGATCGTCCCACCATTTCGATGAGAAAATGCTATGGCATCGGACGACAAGTTCGATGTTGTGTTTAAAATCATGGTGGAAGTCTGAGGTTGTCGTTTTCTTGCACCAACAGCGAAAAGGTTGACTGCCTGATATTCAGATTAATTATTCCTTCATCGACGTAAATGGGACCATTGTCAGGCTGTCAACTTTGACGTTGTTGGTTTAAGAATGCAGCGACTTCAAGCATTCGCCAAGCTTTTCACAAAGATCAACAAACTGATTGAACTCATCGTTTGATGCAATCTCTTTATCTCGTCGGAGCGATGGCACAATCTGTACGAAAGGAACAGTTGGTCCTCAGCTTCTTGCAGAGTATGGGGATTAGCAAGCGTCCGTGACGTGACCCACATAACCTCAAAACAAGGTGACGTACACTCCTCTACCTGGAGAAAATCTTCGTCGTGTGAGTACACCACAAGAGCAATATGACGCTGTCAACTTTGACGCTGCTGGTGTAAGAACACGACGACTTCAAGCTTCCCAAATGATTTTTGCACACGCCATCAAACTTGACATTCGACGCCATCTTTTTTTCTTGCCGGAATGATAAGGTAATCCCCGCCTTTGGGGGAGTACGGGGATGAGCAAGTGTCCGTGGTGTGGCGCACGTGACCTCGAAGCGCAATGACGTTTGCTTCTCTCTCTGGAAGAAAGCTCCGTCATGTGAATACACCATTAGAAGCTTTACCATAAGAGATACATGGCGGCGTGGGAAAGCCGATTCTCGCATGAAGTGTTGCATAAAACTAACTTCGACCTTGTGAAGATTAAGCGTGACATTCCCCCAAGCCTACCACGTTTACATGCCGACATTGTTCAGAAAAAAGTTGTCTTTCATTCAGGGACGTTAGGCAGATAACTCGACAGGCTGGGTTGTAATTGGGAGTCGAGACTTAACCACGCAATTCAACCAGTAGGCCCAGGAATAGACAAAAGGTGTCAAAAACGAACCATCTCGTGTCGGCGTTAAATTAAGGAACCACTGTTTACTTTCCCAGGGTGTATGCATGTTCTCATTTACACAAAGATGAAACAAAGATGAGAAGTCTTAAAACGAGCCATTAGGCTTAGCGTGCGTGCAGAAGGGGCACTTGGAAAAGTGTGAAATTCCGAGCCAGGCTTCTCTGCGCATCAAAAATAACTTGTTTGCCCCAAGCACCCTGGTATCCCGTATAAGCCTTCCGAATGGTAATATTTTTAAGCATTTTATCGTCATAAGACAATTTTAGTAGATTATATTTCTTTATCTCAACGCAGGCATGAGTTTTGGGTCCAAACTTTTATTTATAAAAAAATACATGTTCTACGGTAATTTTTGAAATGAACAATAACACAAACAGCATGCGTTGCAAAATTTTTTTAATGTTTCTTCTACCTGTTGCAGATTGCATGTTTGACCGCTCGCCATGCATTCACTTCTCACACTGCTGCACTAGAATCCTTCTGTGACACTTTCAAAATGAATTTTATGACGCTTAATAATAATAATAATAATAACAGTGGTTCTCAAATGGGGGTCCGCGGACCTTTTGGGGTCCGCGAAGTCATCCTCGGGGTCCGCGAAGCCCTGCTTCCCGGCAATAAAAGTTGTCTTTTTTCAGATTGAGAATAAACATTCCTATTCTTGAATATGTTTTCTCGTGTATGTGTCAATAAAAAAGCCTACTTAACACTAGCCCTTAGTTATATCCATTTATTAAATCACTATCATATTTAACCAATAACTTTTCCTTCCCCTCACCACGAACGGGGTCCTCCAATATCTCCGCCTATCCACAAGGGGTCCGTGAAACATCAGTGGTTGAGAACCACTGATAATAATAATAATAATTACAACAACGAGTAGAAAAGAACAAAAACAAGAATAACAACAAGAAAGAAAACAACAATAAGAATAATAGTAATAATAATAATAATTTATTCACAAATACACCGATCTCCAAGTTGATTATCGAAAATGATTTTAAAAAAGCTAGTATTTTAGAATAATTTTGAAAGGAGAAAAATCAAACTTCCTTCCTTTGATGAAGTTTGGCAAAATTTGGCAAGTTCTTACATGCAACCTACCTTAGAAACTTGATACAGTCGAATCTCGTTAATTCGAACTCGAGGGGGATCGAAAACTCATTTGAATAAAGCAAAGTTTGAAATACTGGCAGTTTCCTCCCAGAGAGACGCATAGGATGGGACCTGCATGTTAGTTTGAATTATCCGCAAGTTCGAATTAAGAAAGTTTGAATTAACGAGATTCGACTGTACCACCCAAACAGCTCAAACCTAGCTCTTTTAGTGAATATAAATTCAATAAAATATGTACAAAATAAAATCCGTTATACACAAGGGTCCCCCAAAAACATTGCCAGGGTTTTTCATCGCCAAAATAAACCAGATGTTAAAGAGTTAGCACTAACTGTTATTTTATTCGACGGTTATACGAGATTTTTTAAAAAATTCTTAATGTAAAAATGCCAGCCGACAGACATCTCGAAAACATCTTACAAAGCCAGTTACTGAAAACGGGCGAAAGTAGGCTTCATTTTCACATTGAGATCTTCAATAAAGCACTTATAACTTCCGAATAACATAACAGTTAGTGCTGAAACTTTGGCATCTAGTTCAAACCGCCAGCGCTACATTTGGAAGGTGAATAAACGTTCGGCAATGCATAGTTTATTTTTGCGGTGAAACTAAGTAAATATTGGGGGGGGGGGGGGTACACATTCTATATTTGAATGAGCAAATGCTTCAAAAACCTAGGAAATTCAAAACCTATTTTCTTAAAAAAATACTATTTTTTTATTTGCTTCGTGTTTTGCTAGTAACAACGTATGATTGTGTTTTATCAGGAAAATATAAATGAAAAATTTGTGTTTTGTTTGTGTGACTGCAATTGAAACTTGGAAACCTATGAGACGTGCGTTGTGACGCGTCTCACATAGGTGACGTTCGTGGACAATATTGTTGCACTAATATGTTTCATTACCTCAAAATAATACTTAAAGTGTATGCCTAAAAATACCCGAAATTGTGCACAATGCAAAGTAATTGTTATTTTGATGCCCAATAAAGCCCCCCATGCCGTTTCCCTACGTACATTTTGCAAGCTTCAGGCTTTATTTCCGGTGATATACACAGAAAACTACCTTTTCTTAACATTTCATGATAGATCACGATAATAACTTGGAAAATGAAGCAAATGTATATCACATGTTTTAATTTGTGCAAATAATATTGAAATTATATTAATTCTTCTTGCCACTATAATAAATATTTTAGCTCATTCATACCGAGAGTCAGGAAAGAATGGAATCGATTACCTTCATCTCTTACATCAATTGTTGATAGTGCTCCATTTCAATCCACTGTTAGTGACCATGTTTTTCTGACTGTTTAACTTTTTCTTTTCTGCTGTTTCATGTTGTTTGTTTCTTTTGTGTTTTTACCACTCCCCTGTGCAAAGTCCCAGGGCCCTGAGGGGAAAATAAATACATTAAATAAAATAGCTACATTCGAGCTTTCTGGTGATATCGGGGTAATGAAAGTATCCTTGATAGTCCTCTCGTAAAAACTTGCAAAACTTTGCCAAAAAATCACAAACGGGAGATTCTGAGACGTTTTGTAGTTATTTCAAAGTATGAGATTTTTTTTTATTACATTTAAGATCATAAAATTTAACTTGAATGTGTCAGAGAAGAGTCCTAGTGCATTTGCTTGAAAAATGACAAAATAGCAAGCGGTCAAACTTGCGGTCCCTGGCAGGTGGAAGAAACGTCAGTTCTGACCTCGACCGCTTCAATAATAAATAACATGGAAACAAAAAA
The DNA here is from genome assembly GCA_037355805.1 of Ixodes ricinus. Classification (NCBI taxonomy): domain Eukaryota; kingdom Metazoa; phylum Arthropoda; class Arachnida; order Ixodida; family Ixodidae; genus Ixodes; species Ixodes ricinus. Next base: position 7,361 of record JAZHYW010041083.1, on the reverse strand, counting down.
AAATTTGCCAAGCTTAACTTTTGCATTCTCCTTCATTTCAAAAATAAACCCCCCAAAAATATGTTTTTGTAAAATTTAAAATATTGACCCCAAAACTGTGCTTGAATTGAGACGAAAACATACTTTTTACACATTGACAGCAATATGGTACACATGCACAAAGGCACGGCAAAGTATTGAGTATGGCTATCGGGGATATTGGAACAATCTACTCAAACTGACTAACTTGGTCAGCACCTCAAGGAGCACAGTTGTCTGTAGGCACCGTTTTTATCTAGGCACTTTCATTTAACCAATATGCAGCGCCTTTCCGCGAAACAGTATTTTTAGACAAAACCTCGAGACTGGGAACAAAAACGAAGGACGACATAAGTCCAGCGTTGGCGGTAACGCGTTGCTAGTAATGGCGTTACCGGTATAACGCCCCACTTTTTTTGGTAACGTACTAACATACTCGTTACCTTTTCAAAACAGTAATGTGTAACATGCTAATGTTACTTATTTTGAGTAACAGTTACATAGTTACGTTATTCGTTGCATATTATTATTAAGAATTAAAAAATTTACACTTAAATTGTTTTTTTGTGTTTTTAGGCTCCAAAGCCTCAGAATCTTTTTTTTTTCATTTCTTTTTGCATTTTTTTTGAGTATTTAGGCGGAACAGTAATGAAGATATGGTAAATATGCTCAATTTCTGGATAGACATAATGTTTCTTGAAATCTGGCGTTTATGCATACCTCTGTAACCTCAAAATGGTAAAACGTGTTAATTAATAACGACAAAAGTAACGTGCATTAATTTTCATTGGTAACAGTAACACATTCCTTTTATTTTGAGGTAGTCGGTAACGCGTTCCTTTATTTTACAAGTTACGAGTAACTTATTTCGTTACTTTTTTTAGTATAAGCCAACACTGGAGCAGAACAAGTCCTTCGTTTTTTTTTGTTTTTTTTTCTCTGCAGTTTTGGGGTTTTGTTTAAAATATGTTCAACCGTACCCAGCTTGTTTGAGCCCTAACGTTTTGTTCCTTGAACCATATAGAACATATGGTTCAAGAACCATATAGAACATAGAACATCGAGCAATTAGGAAGAAAGTGATTTCCATCGTAAGATGTATGAAAAGAAATGACTAATGAAGCAAATTTTCAGAAACGAAAGACATGGCCCAATGCTGGTCTCTGTAAATCAACTGCTAGGACAAAAAAATAAAAAAATCGATTGAAGACGTAATTAAAGTTACCTTTGGAAATTAACGTGATATGGAAATCCTTGCAAATGAATTCAATACAGAATATTATCAATCAATTGAAAAACTTTGCTCTATGCCAAAAAAAGGCAACCTAATCACATCAGAATCTGTGATTCAGTTTTCCTTCCAGGGATGACTGAGAACGACCTAATCGAAATCGTGGACCAAATCCAAACCAATAAAGCAGTGAGATACAATCAAATAAGGGCAAGGGACATTAAATGCCACATCCACATAATAAAGCCAGTTCTAATCCAGCTATATAACTGCATATTCTCAAGTGGTATCATTCCTAGAAAACTTAAGACAGCTATTGTTCGGCCAATATACAAGAAGGGCGAGAAAAACAAATTCCTTGATTACAAACCCATTTGTATACTCTCGGTAGTTAATTAGATAATGAAAAAATACATCAATAAAATACTTCGGAGTTTTATTGCGAAACATAACATATTAATTGACACACAATATGGTTTCAGAGAAAAAATGGGGACGTCAGTTCTTCTGGGGGACTTTTTAATTATGTATATGAAAACATTGACAGTACAAAATATGTGTTTGTAGCTGTTTTTATAGATTTTACACGGGCGTTTGAAACGATAAATCACTCTGTTTTATTAGATTGATTGTACAGCATAGGGATTCGGGGAAAAGTGCTTGGACGCGTTACAAAATTATCTTCTAGACAGACATAAAAGAGTGCGAGTAGGATGGAAATATAGTAGAGCAATTAGAGTAAAACAAGGAGTACTGCAAGGTAACAGGTCTGGGCCCTCTGCTGTTTAATTTATATGTCAATGAGATTGCTCAGGTAAAACTAACAAGCAAATTTATTCCAGTTCGCAGATGACAGAGACATCTACACCCACAAAAACTATGAAGTCGCCATTTGGCAGTGCTAGTACAAGAAGACGGCAATCCTTGACCACTACACTATTCTTGAACTTTTAAAAGGTGTGAAAAAGTCCACGTGAGGGTTAAAAAAAACCTTGTACACTCACACTCACATAGAGCAAGTATGCAAAAATTAAGGACACTGACGGCCTATATGTTTCACATTTAAGATATGATCTCACATTCTGCACTTAAAATGATTTATAACTCATTAGGAAAATCTGTAATACAATATGAAATAACTGTGCCAAATACATCCAAATAAAAGTTGAAGCTCTCCAAAAACAGATATTCAGAAGAGTGGGTTGGCAAATCAAAAAAGGAAACAATTTACTAGATGATATACATAAAGAACTAGGCGTATTTTACTTTAGTGGTCAATGGAAATACGACATAATCACAAAATTCTTTTTAATCAATTGTCACAAAATAGAAATTGTTAAAGTAAGAACATTACGACCAAATAGGAAATATTTTGAACCATTAATAAAGACAAAGTATGGAGAGGCTACAAGAAAATATTGTGTGCCAAAATTTTTGGACCAACTACCTGAAGAGCTATCGAGTGCAAACATCCACATGCAATGAAAAAATAGCAAGAATATGGATCAATGAACAGAGGAAGTAAAAAAGTTACAATGAATAAAAGCTTTACCTACATACGACCGTAACCACTGTATGAATTGTATTGGTTATTAAAAACGACGCTTTGAGAAGTATTAGTAAATAGCAGTATGTACCTAACAGAGGCCCGTTCCACCTGTTATTGTGTACCTGTGTATGAACCGCTTCTTTTCTTATAATTTGTTTGTTTGATTAAACTCATAGAATGAGTTGAAACTGTAAACATTCTGGTTGTTAGTCACCTGCCACGTCCCACACACAAGCGTTATTGGCTAATCTGGGTACAGAGCAGAAACGTACTCAAAAAAGAAAATAAGTTGTATTGTATTGTATTGTATACTGTAATATCCAGCCGCTTTTCAATTCTTATCATATTGATCAGATAAGTCTATCGCCAAGTGTGGCTACCTTTCTAGCAGACGTCCTGTCAACATGTGTCTTGAAAGAGGGGGCCTGCTAAACGCTTATGCCGTGCAATCTTTTTTTAATTCCCGAAAATTAACAAGTTGAGTCACAATCTTTTTTTCACTTGATAATTGATGTCTTGCACAAAATCGTGTAGAAATTACTTTTACATTATTCCACATCACGTGATGAATAAATTTGAAAAAGCAAATTTAGCGTAAGGAATAAACTCAAAACAACCTCGAAATAGTGTCGATCGCAGCTATGGCGCAACCATCCTAATGGGGCAACAAAATGGCCAGTCCTGTGCTGGCCATTCTGATCCAAGCCTTGAACCTGGACAATCATACTTTCAATAGCTAATGTATTTTGCTAGTGCGTGGATATGCAAAAATAAAAGTAAGTGGCATATTCTTTATTTATTCATTATTCATTTTTGAACCTGCAGCACTATTAGGCACTATGGCATGGGGCAAACAAACATAAAAAAGAATGTTTCTGCATTTGTGGCACAAACAATCTCATGAGGCAGAGCATTCCATTCCTCAACAACCTTAAAAAAAAAAAAATCTTACTTAATTTTATTTTGGTATGGAGCTTACATATTTCGTGGATACGATCTTTACGTAGTTAAATATAACTAGTAGGAGGTAAAAGGCATGACAAACTATTTATGCCAGTGGTTTTATGGTAGATACTATATAAAAACTTCAAATATAACTTTTTTTTTCAGTGCGAGTGCCAATGAATTTTACCCTACCGTAAAATATCGAGCAAGCGCCCACTCAAAATTTAAAGATAATCACAAAAACATTTAGAAAAAAAAATAAAAAAAGATATTGTGGAATACCGTGCATCTGCCCATACCACACTAAGCGCCCAACCCCAAAATTTGAAACACCTGAAAAAATATGCACAGTACATATATATGTAAAATTGAGGACCTCACATGCGCCTCAAGCATGTGAAGTCCATGCATGATTGCACATGCGTTCCATGTGCAATCAGCTGAATGCATGACACCAAGATATCAGAATGGTTGCTCGTTTGGTACGGACTTCAGTGTTCAGTTGATACCGAGTTTCAATTTTAATTCTTATTTTTCATGTTAAAAACTTGTTCATCAGCTTTCTAATTGGCAAAGATAAACATATGGTTTCAATTACAAACTTCCTCAGTGTCATTGAAAACTACTAAATGAATCAGTCAGCGAGGTGGTGCACCGAAGTTAACATTCATGCAACAGGTGCAAGGTTGTCTGTGCGAAAACACACCCGCACGGTTTTTCTGTCTCTGACATCCGCATTTGCACCCTAGTTTTGGGCCTTTTGCACGAGTGATAACTTTAGCGCACTCCCATGCTTCTCACATGCTCCCAATCTTTCAAAAATTAACTGATTTAGTAATTTTCAACGACACTCAGCAATTTTCTAATTGGAACCAGGTTTATATTCACTCATTAAAAGTTAATTCACAAATACGAGTCAATTATCCAACCTAGTGTGGCAATTAGCCCCCTATATTACGTCTCCCTGGCCGTATAACTCACCTGCCTTTCCGCGGTGCCGCGGCTCTCCAGAGCCAAATAAATAAAGACTAAAGACATTTCCGACAAGGGCAGAGGAATTTCCACAACATTCTAACGCAGTCCCGTGCACTGAAAAACATTGTCTGCCGACGTGGGCAAACTGTGCAACATGATACGAATATCAGAGGTGCAAGTTGTTGGAAACAAAAACAACCTGCCGTGGATCAAAATGATGCTGACGAGTGTTGTCTACACGGTTTAAGAAAGGAAAAGAAATGCCGCGGCAATCAAAATTTAAGAAGACAACACCTGGCGCTATTTTCATGCTGCATAGATTAACTTCCCAGCCCTAAAAAATAATCCTAACCCAGGACAACCGTCGCATTAACAATGGGCACAGGAAAAGAAACTCTTTAAATTTAAACTGGGCACCAGAAAGCAGCTCTTTCAAATTCAAACTTACCTTACCTATCTTTCCTGTCATTAGATTTTATGTGCTTGGGTAAAGAATTTGATGAGCAAACTCTACATACTAATTAAAAAAAATGCATGCACTAAACAAAAAGGGACAGCGAGAGGCACTTTTAGAGCATAAACAAGAGAGCTTTTTTTGTTTCAATAACTGTAATAAAAACTCCAGTAGTGCGGTGGAAAATCACTAACCCAAGTAGTAAGCTTTCGTGCCAGTCCTTGCACTGTCTGAGCAGAAAAAAGCAAAGTGCCAATGACACGTCTGCACTGCACAAGCTAGCACGTCTCCTGTCCCAATTTGTTTAATGCCTTCATTTTCTTAATAAGGCTGATGTTGCAGATTGGACAGAGGTGAAATATCCTAACTGTTAAATAACCAAAGGCATCACCAACAGCTGCCTTTCCTGTCTTTGTAGCAACAAATTACTATACTTTTGATCGTTGCTTCGTGTTTTGTACTTTTTTGTATTAGCATGCCTCGAGTGTGATCAAGTATATTTTTGTTTCTAACTTATACCGTTTGTGTGTGGGTGCACTAATGTAAAAACAATTGGGGTTGTTTTGGGGCAGCTCAAAATAAAGATAATTATTATATTCAATTCAATTTCAATTTTATTGACCAAAAAATGGATACAAAGTATCTTGTTTTTACAATATTAGAAGCTAATCTCAGTTACCAATACCAAAGAAACAATGATGAAGATGAAAGATGATCCAGGTAGACAAGAGGAGATAGTGCTTCAGTGCTTTGTTAAAAGGATGCGAATTTCGAAGGTCGTTCATAGGGCGTTCCAGATTTTTATCCCACAGAATTGAATTAGCCTTTCCCCGTAAACGTTGCGGCATTGTGGAAGGTTAAAGTGTCCAGACAAATTTGCTCTAGTTTGACGGAAACCTTTAAGAAGTATAGTTATAGGAAATGGGTTGTTCGTGGTCACTATTTTGTTAAACAGCGTGGCAATTTTATACTTTACTAGTTTATGAAGTGTAAGAATGCTGAGGTGATCAAATAAAATGCTTGATGCATGTGCGTAGTGAGAGTCGGTTATAATTCAAATTGCCCTTTTTTGTAAACCAATAATGGGTGTGAGATACGTGTCATAGGTTGTCTCTGTACAGTATGTTAAATGGCGGTGGAATACCGAGAAATAAATAATTTTTACGGCTGAAGAGTCGAATCACTGTCGAGCCTTCAGCAGAATGTAGCAAGCATATGACAGCTTTTGACAAATATAGGCAATGTGATGTTCCCAATGTAAGTGTAAGTCGAATATTACTCCCAGATATTTGACTGTGTATACTTGTTCTAAAATAGAGTTGGCAATATAAGTTTTGCAGTTAGCATAGTTTATTTGTTTTTTGTTTGAGCGGAATATAACATACTTCGTTTTTGTTTTTTTTAATGCCAATAGCATTCTCTTGGATATCACTTCACGCACTTTTCGTCTATGTATCTATCTATCTATCTGGCTATCTAACCTCTCACGCCGCCGGTCGATAAATAAATAAAAAAGACCGCGCGCCGGCCGGGGATTCGAACTCGTTGACCCTTTGATCAGCATGGGGCAGGACGCGCTAACCACAGAGCTATGAAGGCAGTCATTCAACGCACTCTAAACAGCTGTTTCTTATATCTTACCGTAATGCGTCTACAAGCGCGGTCGCAGCTACCGGTGGCGCGCTGTGCTGCCTGCAACGAGGGCGCTCACTCCGCCTTCGTGAGGTGCCGCGGAGCACGGCCGCTAGCTCACCCTCTCCCGCGCTCGGGAGAGAGGGGTGATGTAGCGGCCGTGCTCAGCCTCACGAGAGCGGAATGAGCCCTCGTGCATGGAACGCGCGCGCACCGGTAGCTGTGACAGCGCTGTAAAGCGCGTCTTATGGTAAAGATATAAACAACCGTTTAGAGTACCGTTGGTTGAGACTAGCTGAGACGCCAGAAAGTCTGGTCGGTACCATTTTGAGTGTTTGTGCGTATGGCGCGTGCTTTGCTCGCCTTCCTAAGTGACACAAACGCACGGCTGGGCTGCGGAGATCGTGCGCAGGGCTGTGAAAGTGTCAACAAATTCAGAATCGCCTCAAGAGTGGGCCGGCGTATCGAGAGTGTGCCGGCCACCTGACGAACGCGGCATAACTCCGCACCGTTTGATGCTATTCGCATTAACGTAGATAATCATTCCTAAAGGATGG
>JAZHYW010041082.1:0-94920 GCA_037355805.1 Ixodes ricinus | reverse complement strand
AACACCTAGTTTTAAGGGTGTCTGAAAGTCCTTGCAGAAACGCCCAGCATATAACTAGACCGAAGGTTTTGCAGTATTTGCGAGATCAAAGCAATGCACTACCCACAAGAGATAGTTGCTTCTAATACTGCCAGGATTATTTTAAGCCCACAGTGAAAGACTGATACGTAAAAAAATTGAGGAATATATGTAGATCGGAAGTGCTCTTGGACAATCCGACAGAGGACGCCGGTCTGTTACCTCGTCGTAAGCGGCTACAATACAGCCGGTCACACTTAACCGCGCAAATTCTCTAGAGAAACGACGCTTTAGCCATAGTCGTGAGTAGCTTTGCAAAAACAACTGACTAAAAACTCGAGAGGTGCCTTTCGTCATTCTACTCGCTACAACAGCTCGCAATGTGGCAAAGCGATATATACCTCAATGATTTCTTGACGCCGTATCTACCGCTCGAAACGCCGCACTTCAGAACCACAGCTGTCGCACACAGTGCGCGTGTGGCCCTAGGCAAGGAACCGGCGGCGCTCGAGGGCAGCTGGCGCGTATACAAGCGTTGCGCGATGCCAATGAAGGTGCGACCATTGTGGTGGCGTCAGAGAATGGGGAAAGAGAGCAGATACTGCGAGCATAGTTTCTTATAGTCACGGACACGCGGATGACAGGAAGATTTTTCGACACTCTTGCTTCGACAGGAGTTTCCTGCTTCGACAATGCGTCGGCGTCTTGTGACGCCAGCGTATCGTCTTCGAGCATGCACGTGCAGACAAAGCATGGCTAGAGGCAGCGAGCGCTTGCCAGAAGTCGGGCCTTCGAAAGAGATGCCCCGTGCATTTTGTCCCGTCAGTCTCGACTACAATCCGTTCAGCCCCAAGATGACAGTGCGGCGGGAGCTACGCGCTAGCCGGGCCGATCGACCGCCCGCTTTTCATCACCTTACCCTGCCCTCTGCACGTGGGTGTGGGCGGGAGCAGGATCGTGTGGCGAAAGACAGATACAGGACCGGTCCAGCGACCACGCTAGCTTCCACCGCAGTGTCGCCATAGGGGTCAACGGAGTCTAGCTCCGAGCAACTAACTCAAGTGGGAACAATCACAAAACGAGAGTAACAACACTGGTTGTCGGGGGTCTACATTTGTCCAACGAATAAATTTGAAAGTAGCGAAGCCATAATATTGAGTGCAAACAAGCCCACCTTCACTGAACATCCAAAAACCACTGTTGCAAGAAATGACATTCCAAAACCTGTTAAGTGAAAAGGTGATACGAGCGTTTTAAGTCGGTGCTTCGAGACAACAATCTACCAAGAAAAGTCATCACTGGCGTACAAAATTTAATAAAGGAACACTAGCCTTCGACAAAATAGTGACTCCAATACAGTCGCTCTTGAGCGTTGAAAAAAAATATGATGCAAAAGCAATAACAATGCAGTATCCCACTGACTTTGCTTCTGAGGATTAGATCACAACAGATCAGACCGGACAGGTTGTCTAGCTAAGGCAGCTTGACAGTGAGGATGGTGGTGGAGCTAGGGCCAATCTCATTTTAAACCAACTCTGTCACATTCCTGTAAAGAGGAACATAGCATAAAAACCCGGCGCTGCCAAAGGTCGACTTGGCTGGTGACAGGCCCTCTTCAAAAGGTGGCAACATGTTCCCTCACGTTTTCACCGAGACAGTGTAGTGCGACTGACCTGCAAGGTTTAGAAAGTGAACAAGTCAAGTCATTGACACAAAGTTACCACACAATTACTTTTAGATGCCAAAACATATTAGACAAGACTGGTACTGTACTGGGTTCTTATTCTAAGCACCAATCTAATATCGGAGCATAAAAGGGTTACAAATGATGTTAACATAATGATTTAGAAGTTTAAAAGCATAAAATGAGACAAAGACGAAGAAGAAAAGCATGACACAGACAGGCGATAATTGAAAATTAATATTTTATCCCAGTCAGTCAAACCAGCGCACATGTGCGAACAACGTTGCCACTGCGTGCCTTAATTTCGGATTTAAAACTACAAATGACACAATTCCACACACTTGTCCAAATCCTAAGTCATAAACGTTTAGACGAAACCGTCCAGAAAAGAAACTTCTCCGTCACTGAGGGCAATAAATGGCTTGCTGACGCACTTGTCACCCAATGCTATGATAAAAAAAATCAGCAGAACCCATCCTTTGGGAATGATTATCTACGTTAATGCGAATAGCATCAAACGGTGCGGAGTTTTGCGCGTTCGTCAGGTGGCCGGCACACTCTGGATACGCCAGCCCACTCTTGAGGCGATTCTAAATTTGTTGACACTTTCACAGCCCTGCGCACGATCTCCGCAGCCCAGCACGTGCGTTTGTGTCACTTAGGAAGGCGAGCAAAGCACGCGCCATACGCACAAACACTCAAAATGGTACCGACCAGACTTTCTGGCGTCTCAGCTAGTCTCAACCAACGGTACTCTAAACGGTTGTTTATATCTTTACCATAGGACGCGCTTACAGCGCTGTCACAGCTACCGGTGCGCGCGCGTTCCATGCACGAGGGCTCATTCCGCTCTCGTGAGGCTGAGCTAGAGGTCTCCCGAGCGCAGGAGAGGGTGAGCTAGAGGAGAGGGTGAGCGCGGGAGAGGGTGAGCTAGCCCTCGTGCATGGAACGCGCGCACCGGTAGCTGTGACAGCGCTGCAAGCGCGTCCTATGGTAAAGATATAAACAAATGTTTAGAGTGCGGTGAATGACTGCCTTCATAGCTCTGTGGTTAGCGCGTCTGCCTGCTGATCAAAGGGTCAACGGTTCGAATCCCAGCCGGCGCCGGTCTTTTTTATTTATTTATCGACCCGCGGCGTAAGAGGTTAGATAGCCAGATAGATATGATAGATAGATAGATAGATAGATAGATACATAGACGAAAAGTGCGTGAAGTATCCAAAGAATGCTATCGCTCAAAGTCTCAACTCTACCCTTTCAGTCTTGTTGGCAGAGCTTTTAATAAACTTCGTTAGTTCTAAAAGGGGTTCACATCCACAACACATGCAGTGAAGCTCAAAATGCCCCCCGACTTAAAGGGATACTCGGACAATTTTTTGAGCAGCCCCACTAACTATATTTTCTAAATCGCCGTCTTTTACTCTTTCCAGTATGCTATTTAGTTTTGCAAAATTCAAAATAGTTATTGTGAAATCGGCAAATCAAAATGACGCCAAAACCAAGATTCAAATATACCCGCGCTTTTCAATGCTCGTGACGTCACGGGAAGGCAGGCTTGCGGTTCAAGCGGGCAGTCTAAAAATGAACTATGCCGAGCATTTGTTTAGTGCTGCTGCGCAGGAGTCAGAGCGACCTTCCAAAGCATTCATTTGACACCATGAAACTGTTTGCAATCAGTTGGGAACAAAGTCTACGGCCCCCTGCCTTCCCACGACGCCACTTTTTCAATGTTGCCAGCAGAGCTTTTCGCTTTGAAAAACACAATGAGGACCAAAATTGTAAATTCCACAACTTCGCGAAAAAGGTTATTTCGGCCAAATATTTGGGTTACTATTTCAGCAATGTTTGTTGGTGTGTTTAGCAAGTTTTTAGGCAAATGAGGGACTATAAAGAAAACGGCAGAGTACCCCTTTATTACAGAGCGCAAGTCGATGCTCACGCGCCCTATTCTTAAAACATCACCCCGTCTGTCCTACGTAAACATGCCGGCGTGTTAGCGGCATCTCGTAAACAACATTACATGTGCAGGCTGTAAATTGTATGACGTGCTTCTACGAGCGCTCGACACACTTCTCTCTCGTCATCATAGAACAAACATTTGCCAGCTTGCACGGCGCAGGAAAAACATTAACTTTGTATTTTACAGCTATTTTCTTCAGATTGTGACACCCTATGCAAACAAGGGATCACTTAAATACTGTATTTGATTTCTTAACTTTGGCTCGTTGACCATCATCTGCATTTGCGTTATGCTCGATTCTTTGGAGGATGCTTTCCCACACACTGGAAATCAAGCACGCAGGGTAGCCGGCATTGTTTAAGTGCTTTATCTGATGATTAAAACTGGTCACTACTTCGTGATGGCAGCTTTACCACAAGACAGCCTGAAGGCAGAAAGAGGCTATGCCTTTTTTCATCAACTTATGATGAGAGCCGTCAAATAACAAAAGACTTTTTCTCGAACGCGGTTTGTATCACTAACACATGTGACTCTCAGAAAATGCAAGCTGCAGATCCAAAGACTGGATGCACTTGCCCCTAGGAGGCTCCCAGGTGACCCTGAGACAGACTACCTTACCGTAGTCTGTCGCAAGCTAAAAATAGCAGGACAAGTTCCTCTGCTCCCAGGTGACCCTGAGAAAGACTACCCTACCACAATCTGTCGCAAGCTAAAAATAGCAGGACAAGTTCCTTCCTACAAAGCCTTCCACTCTCCGCTTCAGCGCAGAGGACACGGGGAAGAGAGGGGGTGAGTGGAAAGGAGAAAACCTCCGACCACGGTGATTAGAGCTCTATAAGAGAAGCTTGTCCTGCTACTATTTACCTGCAAACGACTAGGGCAATGGTTTTCAATTGTTGATGCATCGGGGACCCCATGCCAGCAGGGGAAGGGGAAAGAGGTGGATGGGTGTAAAATAAAACAACTAATTGCAGTGTGAAAAGGGCATCCTTTACTGTTATAGACATATTTTTGAGGTCGGGGCTCGATAAAAGAATGTAAAATAATAGTCCCCTGCGTCCGCTCCCGCCGTGAGGCACTGCAGACTTAAAGCCAATTCAAATAAAAATGAATTGGATCATGTGATCAAGTGGTAATTTGTAGGAAAAAGCCAATTGGGGACTAACTATTGTAAAAATAAATCTGGGCGTCGCCAAGCGAACGACCCAGGAAGGACCCGCTGGGAAGAGGACCCCGAGACCCCGACCCCCGTCCGATCCTGTACCGGAACGAAGAGGGTATGAGAGTGTGGCAAAGTGGGTCGGCGAGACCGCAAGGCAACCAAAACTGAACCAGACGGTCCCGCCGCAGTGATACCTTTTATATCTCTCGGCTCCCCTTGGAGAACACCCTCGCCATCATGCGGGGGTCTCCCACCCTGGGGAGATTCGAGAGGCGCTACCTTTATGTCAACCTCCCCCATATTGGGATGCCCCATCCGGATCGTCACGCGACGTCACACGTCCCGCGTCACACGTCTCGATCTCACGTGAGCCGCTGCACGTCATACGCCCCGACATGTCAACCCGCTTCACGTCACGCGGCCCTCCCTTCCCTGGGAGGGCCGCCACACGTCATGCGGCCACACATGTCATGCGTTTCACGTCATGCGTGCTCACGCCGTCCCCACGTCTCACGCCACACGTCACACGTCGCGCTCCCCGCTGCAGGGGCTCCCTCCTCCAGCGGGGAAGGCTAGGGCTCCCCAGACCCTCGTTGTCCCCTCCATTCCTGAGAGAAGCCCCACAGCTAGGGCTCCTCTCCCCAGGTGAAGGGATTTTGGGTTCTGCCAGAGCCTCCGTTGCAGCTATAAAGCTGGCAGGGCGCACCACAAGCAGGTGGAGGTTGACTTCCCACGCGGCGACAACCGCGTGGGGCTCGCGCCCCTACTGTTATAGACAAACAGAAGTGACAAGCATCGAGTAAAAGGATGAATGGATGGAAGATGGTAACGGCTGTACACTATATAACGAGCAGCAGCTTGTGCCAACTAACCAGGGTCAACACAAAAAATCAATTATCTTTTTAAGAAGGGAGGGGGGGGAGTTTTGAGGCGAGGGCTTTGCGGACCCCAGCGGGTCTGCGGAACCCTATTTGAGAATTACTAGACTACAGCATACAATACTGAGTAAGTGCTCATCCAAAATTTTGAGATAATCCTGAAAAACTGGGAGATAAGACGCTTGTTTGCACCAAGCAAAAAGCCGAAGGGGAATGTGATAGGGTGGGCTTCACCGCATTGCACCTAGGCACTCAAAGAAGCGGCTGACAAGGAGCATCATATCGGTTAACTAGGTTGGTTTCGAAGTCTGGAAAGTGTGCTTCATATGTCCTTTGCTTAGTTTTTAAACATTTCAACAGTGGTGGGGGCACTTACTGTGACAAGGGCGCAAGTCTGGTATTTTACGGTACACAACATTTTCATACCCTGGTCGCCCCAAACCATTTGTGGCCCGAGCCGACCTGGTGGGTTGGAAAATCGAGTTCCTCCCCTACTTCAGCCCTAACCAATAGTGTTAATATAATGCTCTAGTCTAGACATTGACTGGGACTCGCAATAGCAAGCACCATGCCCTAATAAATAGATATAAAGGGAAGGGCTAATACTTAGCTATTACAGAATACAGAAACACAATTCATATAATAAAAGTTTGGTTTTAGCCTAGGTCACCTGTGGGTGCAAGTCACAGAACATGCAACGGGTGCAAGTCACAGATCACGAGATCGGAGGAGTAAAGGAAATGCTGAAGGACAGCTTTCTTCTTTTAACACAGGATGTGTTATATGGCTGGCACCTAACCGTTCCAAGTTTTGCACAATAGCTAAGGAAAACTGCCACATGAAAGCTGCGTCAGCGCTCGACTGTAACTCATGTCCTCACCGATTGAATAAGCGTGCCAGCCGAACATGCCACAAGACCGAGGGCTACCTTTTGGTAGGTGCCCTACATAAAATCCGGCCCTACAACTTCATTAGGGCCCTTTCACGCATCACTGTTTGTCTACGTTACATTATCTGGACTCCAAATCTTGCTCGAGCGGATACCAGTTACTCCCGCACGTCAGATCCCTCGATCAAACAGAGCGGAGGTCTACCTCTGGCAAGTGCTAAACGAGCAGGCTCCAGATTTTTGCGTCCCTGCCAAGCAAGTGCACTCTTTCTTCTATCACTTCTTCGGTGCACTTTCTGGACTGGGCCGTTCGTGGCGAAGCCGCAGCATGGCGAACCTCTTCCATCTTCTCCATCCCGGCATTTCTTGTTCTTGGAGCTGCAGCTGTGGCAGAAACAGCGGCACTGCCATTGCACCTAGCTCGGCACTGCGTCACATTGTGTGTTATCACTGCTTTTGCCACAATAATGCAAAAAGGCAACTTTTTTTTTTTAGTTTGGAAACCAATAGCAGTGTAACAGGCTGTCACAGGACACCAAAACACTGAAAACACTGGCAAGGTTCAAAGACTCAACTTTTCCCCTGAATTGTCGATACCATTTGAAGGTTATTGACTGCGACATACTGTCTTCTGCATAAACATGCTGCAACATGCTGTTCACATTTCTGCAGAGTAAAGGCAAAATTTAATGTTCATGGAAGGCTCAATAAGTACCTATTTTTTCTCACAAATTGCCCAGCACTTTGTACCACGCTCACAGTTGTTACCGTGCTGAAACAAGTCCCGCAACTTTAGGGCTTTATGTCGTATATTGTAAGTGGGCCTCACTTCATGATGCGTGCCAGAAACGCAGCAGCAGGTGCTTTGGTCTTTCGAGCAACCAGTCATGTTGGCAGCACGGGTTTATCTGCTCGTGGATCCTCCCATGTCAACCACCCAACCCGTCTGTCTTTGGGGAAAAAAAGTCAGCTCTTGCTGTCCTCGAGTTGACTGCTCTCGTCATCATCATTCAATGCTGCCCCAGCCTGGTGTTGGAGAGACATATCAAATAGCAAAAGATCATTTCTTGCTTTCTCCAGCTAGTAGAGCAGCTGCCTAAAGAGTTTGTGAGACTGATCTACTAAAAGCAGTGGGGTTTAAGGACAGTGAGAGAAAACTAGATGTTGGGAAGGCAAAGGTGACCAAGGAGAGGTTATCTAACAAGCGGCATAAGTTGAGGGATGAATAAGTGTTGTCTTATTCTTTTCCTGTTCATCTGTTGGGCGGAAGGCGTGCATGCCCGATTGCGAAGAGGCACTTCCATCACGTAGGTAGTAGGTAGGTAGAGGTTACCTGTTGCTACTAAGAACACTGGCTAGGTGGCACAAGCCACCACCCAGGTTAAAGGTTCAGCCATATACATTCATCTATCCTCCCGGCTTCTTTCAGCTCAGAGGCCAACCCCTCAACAAGTTTGGCTGAACAGCCAGCAGATCTACGACAGCAGCTTTCAGGAAGGGAGGCAGAGCTGCAAAGGTTGCAATTTTATTAACCAAACAATTCTCAAGATATAACAAAATTTTAGTAGCAAATTATAACTCAAGTACGCTCTTCAGCAACTTGTAACTTGGTTCGCGTATAAACACTTACTAGTTAACTCCCGCTATCACCCACGCACACAGAAGACGCGGTTCACGCAGTTCTGACTGAGCCTACGAACAGTGTGTAGTCAAACAGTTATTGATTGCTATTAGACGGTTTGTATTTCCTTAGCACGAACGTGATGCCAGTTTACTCATTTTCACCTTACAAAAAACGTAGAGGACACTAGGGGCCCTATGCAACATGGCGGGGCATAGCAAGATTGGGACAACGCCGTCTGCTGCAATCGGTCAGCCGTGCAGCGCTAACCAATAGTAGTAGACGACGTTGTCCCAGTCCCCTAGTCTCGTTTCATCCCGCCGTGTAGCACGAGTCATTGAAGTCAATCCAATGCCAATCGAGCGCCGTGCGTCCTTCGGAAGAAACGCAGCAACGTGCCAGGGGCACAGTCCCGTGACGCCAACCCCTCATAACGCACTAGTTTACGTTTGCATAAACTTAAAAGAATAACTGCTCAGCGGCAGTGATTCGCTGAAACCATTCAACAAAGACAAAGTCGTCGCTTCGTTAACACAGACTTAGCGATGCAAGTGGCACGAACACACAAACACAAAGATGGCGACGCACCCAGAGTGCCCCACTCGCAACCTGCGCATAATCCGCAGGCAAATACACCTTATAAGAGAGTTGACGTAACAAATAAACCTACCGTAAAATACCAAGCAAGCTCACACTCAAAATTTAAAAATATTTATGAAAAAATGGGGGATGGGCGCTTGTCCGGTCATCAATTTTACATATCAATGTACTGCGCATATTTTCTCAGATCTTACAAATTTGGGAATGGACGCTTAGTGTGGAATAGGCGAATGCACGGTATTCTACGGTAGAGCAATCCCCAAAATCTTCTCGCAGTATCCAAGTATACTTGCTCACCCTCGGATCGAAAAAAGATACTGCAGAGTATTGCTGTCTATCACAAATGCTATCTGTAGTTTTATAAAGACAAAATTTTTTCTGGAAGGTAGAGTTAGTATATGAATGTTTACCAAGTTTAAAAACTTATAAAAACAATTGCACATCGAAAGAGAGCACACAAACAGCCCAACTTTCGTTCTTTCATCCTAATGTACCCGACGCCTGCACATGTAATGTTCAGCCCTGGAGGAATGCTTTCCCCTCAGCACTAGAATGCACTATGGCAAAGCGAGATAGGAAAAACAGCGATAGCCTACTCCCCCATTGTCGCTTCACTGCAGTACAATAGTATGCGACGAGAAGCGCATGCCGACGAAACTAACGAAACCCCCAGAGCAGACCATGGAACTTCTAAATACTGTCAATGCTTCATGCAGATAAAACCAAATACCAATGTGTTATACAAGGCAATAATCGAAAGTCCCCAAAATTCACACAAGCGTCCTGTAATCATCCAGCTGTATTGTGGGGCCTGTGCTATTACATTTTTAGTGTTAATAAAGTAAAATTCAGATTTGGCACAACGTTGGCCCAAGTTCCTCATATTTTGACAAAATGTAGCATTATGTAGCAGGATAAGAACTTTGGCACGGATGGCACAGCAATCACATCACTGTAATATAGTCAAATAAACACTGAGAATCCCAAAGTTGATTTTTTTTTCATAAACATTACATTTTTTTTGTTCAATCTTATTCTACTTATAAGTCAAAGCTTACTGTTCAGACGAGAATAAACACCTCGTTTACTACCATGCAGGCTTACCTCATAGACGATTTAAATTAACAAAACAACCAACCCCACCATTTAGAAACAAGCATGGTGCTATGCGAAACAAAAGATTTAACAATTTCAATTTCACAAATATTTACCGTAACATCCTGAGTCATCGCCCAACCCCAAGTCATTACCTACCCCACTTTTTGGGCGAATATCAATTTCCGAAAAAACACAGAGTGATCAACCACCCCTACAAATACCCCAATGCAGATTCCGCGATCCGCGAACATTCACCTTACCCGAATGACGCGACCGCATAGCTTACAGTTGAAGGACGTCCGTGACAAGTAAATCGAGACGAAAAGACACTTCACTTTGTTTATGCATTTCCTTCCCGATTTCCGCGACCCAGAAGTCAGAGTCAAACGGCGGAGGGAAAACTATGGAGATAACAAAATAAAACTTTCGCATAGATAAAAAGTTTATTCAGAGAAAAAAAAGTAAAGATAACACAAGCAGTACCCATTCAGGGACCGCGAGGTCAGTGAACGCCCCATATCCTGGAATGTAACTGCAAAGCGTAAGATCAAAGATGTAAGTTCAAAGTCTGTTACGAATAAAGTAAGGTCAGGGCGAAACCACTCCTTTTCCCGGAACGTTGCGACCGCGGTTGGTAAGGTTATGCAATGTCCGACAGAGCCGATGGGTAAATAAAGATTTGCTTGAACGCCGCACACAGACGTCTGTACCCGTCCCATTTTGAGCTCCGTGTTGGTGTGCCGTCCACGCCACGCGGCAACACCGCCTCGACCAGCGCTGATAGCACGCCGCGCCTGGATGCACACGTGTATGCACCAAACAAGAAAGTTGCACAAGAGCCTGCTCCTTGCGATTCACAAGGCGCCCAACTTGGCCTGAAGTCAAAGTATTTGCGAACGCGATCGCCGGCTTTTTTCACTTCTCCAGATTCGCTCTTCGTCGCTTCTTTCACCCGCCCGCTCACGGTGACAAGGCCGACCCCACTATTTTTATGAATTTCAGGCGCCAAGGGGGTGGGCGATGGCTTGAGATATTACGGTATGTTTTGCAAACTTCGCAACTTCAAATAAAGTGCAAAGAACTGATCACATACATAACACATTACAATAACAAATACTTAATACATCACTTCACACTTTGCATAACCTGTGAAATGTTGAGCTCACAAAAAGTTTACAGTATATAGCAGTGCAAAGGATGTATGGCCTACCTTAACAAGAGGAGTACCATTACCATTTGAAACATGCATGCATTTGTATATTATACTCATTTCTACATTATGTATGTGACATCCTACAAAACACTATAAACGACAGTTCATCACAGCACAGACTGGAAATAGGAATCAGCTGAATCTCTGCCATAGACAAGATAAAATTTTTGTTCAATGCACAGCTTAGCCAATTTGCTTACAAAGCTTTTCTGCAGAGGCTGCAAAAAATGTGGCTTAATGTTGAGACTGATATCTTCATTCAGTTATGAAATTTGGAGAGCTGAAATTTCAATGAAAACCAAAACTTGTACATAGCACATCGCAAGTATTGCGTAAGTTTTTATAACAAAATGAATAGATGAATATTATTTGCAAAGAGGAGCAAGTAACATGCTTTAGTTACTTAACCCCTTGTCTACTCATTTTTTTCTTCAGGGAAAGTGAAGCAAAAGTTTATTTTAAACGGGCGATTTGTATTAAACTAAGACCAAAACATTTCTTCGACTTTCAGGTGTCATTTCATGCTCTAAATCAAGATTTCTGGTCCGAGTCCCACTGAGGTGCAGACGCCAAAGTTGATGGAATGCTTGCAAGACTCCCATTTTTTTCATCACTTCTGTCACTGCCCATCAAACTACCATCCGATTCCTAAAAATCGGAAAGGCCGAAGGGTTCGTCGTCACATATGCCTCTCAGCATTAATCCGTTAATTTGTCGGCTAAAGTGGACCTCCGCACCAAGGCCTTGTTGTTTTAGCATGAATGCTCACAAGCAACTGCTTTCTTTACTTGGCTAAATGCAGTGTTCTCTCTCTGTCCAGCAGCAAAACAAACGAGCAAACTACCCAAGGTAAATGGAGCAACAGGGGTGCTTGTGCCGTCTGCCAGAGAGCATGCCAAACAAGCACCGAAACAAAAACGCGAGTTATACTCGTGGTCGCGTTTTATGGTCCGTAAGGGGTGGCACGCGTGACACTCGGTATTAGTAGGCAAGGGGTTAATGAGTAGCAGTATCTACTCAAGCAATGAATTGTATTCCAGGGATATCCCAAACTCATCCTTGAAACTTCCCGTGGGCGTCCAAATGGGACAGGGAACAATGTCATTGTAAGCTTCCGTGGAGGTTCCAGGAACATCCAGTCAGACTCCCGAGGGATGTGAATGGGCCCAATTTGGGAGGCCCTATCTTCATGGGATGCCTAAGGAACTTGCATGGGACACCTGATTCTGCTTAGTAGCTACCATTAGAGCTTTGCTAAATCCACCGGAGCCAGTACCAGGGACTGCCCACAGAGACGGTGTCCATATTTGCATTTTGGTGTCGGCAGGCTGTTGCTGCTTTCTGGGGAAAATTTTGCATCGTGAATTTTTATGGGTTTCATGAGCCACAACGATCACTAGTCTAACACCGTAATGCATTGTGTCAATGGTTGCATGCGTGGCATTCAATATGCCGCAACTGGAACCGGTCTCTTGCTGAGCTGCAGCTGCAACTAACGTTCTCATCGAAAATGCTACAAAAAAAATACAACTGCCAAAACGCTGTTACACGACAATGCACTAATCCTCATGGCTCACATAACACACAAAAATATGTGCAAATCTGCACCACCATATTCCGACATGACAAAAAAAGATGGATGCTTCGTGCCAGACCGCAGAATCCACATTGCCTGCATGGACGGCCCTTACCTGGGACTCCACGTAAGATTCCCGTCAACGAACAGGTAACTCCAAGTTGGGATAGAAGCGTATGTTCTATTTATTTTTTCTCTGCAAACACCAGCCCTGTGTTGTTCGTCAGTCATCTTGTGGCTCAGTGATACCTCTGAAGGACAAAGGAACAAGTTAATGAGCCCTTTGTACGCGAGAGAGCGCAAAGAAATGAACCGACGACACCCAAAAACTTGTAGCACAAACAAGATGTTCGGGGTTGCATGATGACGAAAGAAAACAAAACCTCTCGCTCCTCGTGACGACATTAAATGGAAGCTGAAGCACTCGTAAAAACAAATTTTAGAAATGGCCTTCCTTAGCTTTTTTTCTCTCCTGAATTCGGTTTAACTAGCAAGAGTTTGCCAGCAGTTACCTGTCACGGCGCTCGACAGAGGGGCGGCATAGGAGGCACTAGCACTGAGATGAAAAAAGGAGACACTTGCGGACAGGAGGAAAGAGCGAGAGATTCTCAAGAGAAAGAGAGCTTGGCGCTACTTTCAGTATAGAGGGGCTTCAGAAATGCAGCGCATCTCACGCCCTCTAGGTGACTCCTGGCTGCTGAAAAAATCTGCCCGGTTCAGGACTCAATCCTGGGACCTTTCCGACTAGCGGAGCGCTTACCAACCAAACAAACCAAGAGCTAGCCATCAAAGGTCACCAGTCGCCTAGAGGGCGCGAGACGCACTCTATTTCAGGTGGAAGTCAATTTATTCCTGCAAAAGTCTTCTCCACCTTGGGGACTTCCCCTAAAATGTTTGTACTAACTATTAATAATAAAAAAAAAAAGAAAAAAAACTTCACACACATATTACTGTGGAGATGCCCACTTCCACACTCAGATTTTTCAAATTTGAAAAATGCTTTAGCTCTTATTTAAGAAAGAAAGAGTTACAAGGAAGGAATATTATTTTTACTAAAACAATCATGTGCATGCTTTCAGTTTTAGACAATGAGCACATGACAAGCTATTTCATAACATGTATATGAAAAGAATTTGAAAACAGATGTTTTCAATTCTTTGCTTAGGAATAAGCTCAAGCTATTTTTGGACACACGAAATGAAAGATGAAAAGAACAATCAAGAAAATCTCTAATATCACTTTTTCTTCCTTTGAGGCCAATTGCATCATGCAGCTCAAATAATGATATCCTCTTTCCTTCAAAATGTTTATAGTTGTTACCATATTTTCTCCAGCTAGACTGAAAATTTCACAATGTAAACAGCTGAGCAAGAATCTTAAAGGGACTATGGAACAACATTGGATTTGAATGTTACTGTCCACACAAGCTCACCGACTTACCGTAATATTCTGACAGAAGCCCCATTATCAAAAAATAGGTCATCCCGGTTTTAGGCATGATTTTCTGTTCACGCAAAAACACCAGAACATAGCCCACTCTTAGATATTGTACCGCCCAGGTGACCTCAGCAGTGACAGAGCAGATTTTTCCACAACTGTCACCTTGTTATATTTGTTGCGCTTGTAAGAGGTTTTGTGATACTAGCGACATCTGTTATTACCACATGACACCAAGTCACGCGCCTACACCGTGTATTTCCTATACCAGCCAGTTTGTCATCTGGGCACTGGTTTATAAGCCCGTTCCCGGATGGCTTGCTGAACGCAAAACGCTCAAACCCAATAGCAGAGGCTCGCGATGAGCACGATAATTGCGATAATTATTACTTTTAATGAAATATATGAACAATGACGACCTGGAAGCAAGCTCACAAACTAGTGTGAAGAGAACAAACATCTGGTATAGGGTGTAAGAAATGCACTGCCACCATTTTTGCTTTATTAATGCGAAAGCATTAACTGTCCCATGGAGGCAAGCCGGAGTCGTCTGTCCAGCGAAAACGGCACCTAAATTCCCATTGGCTGCGACGCGTCATATTAGATGCTTCGTCCCGGAAGCCAGTGGGGCTGTTCAAGGTCAAAGCGGAGGCGCTTCAGAAATAAAACACAAAGAAAAGCACAGCATTGCAGATGCTTCGTCACGGAAGCCGTGGAGCCGTCATGTGCGCCGCACCTGCGCAGTGGGGGAGCGTGATGTCACCGCCGGAGTGCCATGCGAAAGAGGAAGACGTGGCGCGCTGCTTGTAGGAATGCGCTGCATCTAGGAATGCTTTAGCATTCATACACATACGCTTCCAAACTTCATTTAATATTTTACCATCTCCGACTCGAGCTCTTAGAAATATACACAAAAAACTTCTTGCGGAACTATGTTTGTGTGCACAATTTCAGGCATGTACGCTTAGAATTCACAGTTTGCAAGGCGTGCCAAGAGCATAAAGGCACTTTCACACTTACAACTCGCAGCTGTCGGCACCTCGTGTTTGTTTACACCCGGCACACCGAACTTCTGTGGGAGAAGCAACCAGCACGTCCGTCCAAAGCCTCGGCCACCTCAGTTCGCGGTAGAGGATACAGACAGAGGTTTTTGCAGGAATTGAAATTACGGGGGTGTCTAAATTTTTAAGGGGGCAGGGGTGTTAGGGGGGGGGGCATTCAGAATAGAGGAGTTGTTTCGAATTAAGGGGTGCCTTCAGAAAAACAAGGGGGGGGGGGTGTACACCCGCCCTACGGAGTGTGTAGGGAAATCACTGGATACATAGACATAGAGGGCTCTGCGGCAGCCCATTTCTTTATAAAAGCAGCACCCCGATTTGACCGTGCGCCCGAAAAAGTACTCGGCTTGGTAGCAAATCCGTGCCGCTTTTGGCTCGACATCGGTACCTACTGCGAGGCGGTAGCTCGAGCGATTGCACGCCGATGTAGCGATTGTGCTTCTTTGTATGGTCCCGAAGGGCCCGTGCCAACATAACGAGAGTTTTCATAGCAACCGTGACGCATGTGTAGCTGTGGGACAACGAAAATGGTAAAACAGCGAGGCGTGAACCCGAGATGTACCCGGAAGAACGGAATTGACGGCGGCTACCGAGAGGCGACTCGCCGGTAGCCACTCGCCGATCGCCCGCAGTGTGACAGTGTGAGTGAACGTCGGTGGTCGCTTGTCGCATGCTGCTCACGCAACTGCCGCGAGTCACAAGTGTGAACGCGCCTACCTTACGGTCGCACCCTTTACATGTTGTCATTCATTCACTGCGGCCAAAGCTCTCCGGAATGTGCTGACTGCAACTGAGACGGCTGAGGTGCTGAGGCTGAATGGCAGCAGCACGTTAAAATTCAACGCCTCTGATGTGTGCGTTTCGGAGGCCGGTTCACTACAAAACATAACGCTTCTGGCTACACACACAATCGGCAACTAGGCGTTTCTCGCTTGAGTTGAGATGTAATGGTGCGATATATCAAATATCTATTCAAATCTTTACCTTGAGTTGCAGTCGTATTTTTGGGAGGCCCCCCACGGGTTCAAAGTCGGTCGTGGTCGAGTTCGCCGAGTCGGCGACCGCTACTTTGTTGTTGTTTTCTTTCACACCCGTCAAGCCGCAGCCGTAGGCAATGGCCAAGTCAAGCACATGGGCTACGGCTTGGCCAGGCTTGGCTGCGGTTTGCCGCAATGCTAATCAAACCGAAACCGACAAACCAAAACCCTACCTCCGGATAAATATTCTGGCCTAGATATGGAGGGCTCTTAAAAATGGGGGGGGGGGGGGGGGGTTGTGTGTATGTTTATACAGCCTAGAACTTGGTCTGCCTCCAGGAGCGACGGGTCTCCCAGCTGTAGATGAGAAAGTTTTAGCTAGTGCAGTACAGCTGCTAGCGCAGTAGTGATACACGACCGCACGCCGGTACGATGCTCATCCAGATCGAAACGGACGGGGTGGGTATTAAACCCAGGATCCTGGGTTTAATACCCACCCCTGTCCGTTTCGATCTGGATGAGCATCGTACCGGCGTGCGGTCGTGTATCACTACTGCGTGGTGCACGTTAAAGGGATACTACAACGAAATTTCGGCGCTTATTTTATGATCTATATGTGTTCAAAGGAGCAGTATCACATCGCACACACCAATATCTTGTTAAAAAAGTCACGAAAAGGAATTTTAAAACGAATTAAACGATTAGCAAAGAGCACCTGGTGGATGTCACTAACGCCTCGTTTGTAATGCCCGTCTAGGAACCTTGACAGCTAGTGACGGTGAGTGTCTCGCCTCCGGCCACGACGAGAGAAGAGGGGAAGGAGGAACTCCCCTCTTCCCGAGAATCCATTTTGTGTGTCCCAGAAGTAGCTATTGTCCCCCTACAAGATTATAGAAGATTAACCCGTCACTCAAAATTCGTACAAAAGCAGCCGCTTCGGTGGCTGGAATGACTAGGCCATCCTCTCGACGTCAGCCTCGCGGTAGCTTTGCTCGTCCCGAGACGACCTACGTCACGATTGCGTTGGATGTCACGTGCTCTAAGCTGGGCCTTCTCCGAGCGCTTGCTAGAGTGGGCCGTTTATAACAAAAAATACAGCCACCAGGCTCAAAATACAAACGTGCGATTGTCATTTACGGATATTGTGGATCATATTCAACCTATTTGTGAACACGACGGATATATTTCAAATTTCGCTGAAGTATCCCTTTAAAGACCCCTCCTATACTTCGTTCAGCTGGGGTCCAGACGCAGCCGATGCTACGAGCGCGAGCGGTCCCATGAACAGTGCTTGCATTGCACGAGCGCGCGTGCTTGGCAGGGACGCTGAAAGCCCGGAGCTCGCGCTTGCAGCATCGCCTGCGTCTGGACCCAAGCTGGAACGAAGTATAGGTTCTGCAGCGCAAGCTTTGCTCCACGCAGTAGTCGCGAGCCGGTGGACACTCGCCGATCGGTGCTCTCATGGGCGTGAAACTTCGTAGGGGCACATAAAGGTGGATCCTGGACATTCATGAACTGCTGGAAATGAGCTGTGTAATTAGCTCACCTCGAGACTCTGACCGGGCTCCAGCGATCCCATAGTTCAGGCCATCCTCAGTGAGACGCCTTCAAAACTTCATTTCAGGTACCTGTCTCCGCTTCGACCCCTCCCGCCACGGAGGTTAGGAAGTAGTTAGAGAGGGCACGCGCGGCCATTGGCGGAGCCTCAGTCATAAAAAAGTTTAAACGATGTTGTGGCCAACGTGACCGCAGATCTCTCTGGCAATTGGTGTGCGTGACATGTCACGTGAGATGGATGGTTGACTGTAGAAGGATTCCTCGTAGGCTTGGCGCGCGCTCCGTCCGGTAGGTTTTATCAGATCGAAGTTAAGCCAGACTGTGGTGCATTTCTAGTACACCATAAGCGAGACGAATAGCTGAAGCACGGTCACATGATTGATGAGGAGAGTAAGGAGAAAAAAATGAGAAAGAGGCGAGTGCGTCAAGGTAGTAGCGCGGCTTGTGGAGGCTACGCGCAAGGGCTGCGCGTCATGCCCTCTCCTACCCTTCTATCCTCCTTTGCCTCCCGCCCAGACTTGTACGTAACTTAAATGCTATACTCAAGTTATTGTATCTTAAATACTTATGTGAGTAACTTGGTATCTCGCAAATACTTTCGAAGGTCAGTATTTAGTACTCTAACTTAAATACTTTTTTCCAAGTAACTTGTATTCGGTCTAAAGTTACTTTTAAGTTACTTTCTATTTTTTATTTTCTTTAGAGGCGGGAAGCTTGGAAAATATTGAACTCCACTTATTTTGGCTAGGCGCCCTGCCATTGCAGATACATTTCGTGCCAGGTAATACAGTGCACTTCCGTGCTTCTGCTGAAAGAGGTGACACGGAGAAATGTCCAGCCGAGCGGACGCTGTAACTGGCAAAACGTCAAAGGACATTTCCTTATAATTTGTTTGTGTGGCCAAGCCCAAGAGCAGTCAGAGATTCCGAAGCAGAAGGGCATGCGGGTAAAAGCATAAGATGTGTACAAGGCTACAAGCCAGAGGGAGGGAACTTGTGTCGAGACAGTGTGGGTTCTACGAGTGTCTGGTAAGAGTCGACATGTAAACCGGAGTTTATTTTTCTATGTTATGGAGTGAAAGCATATAAAAATAAGCCTTCCAGCTTCAGAAATGCCTTTGCATCCGCACGCAGTCGCACACACCGCTCGTTCGTTTCACTGCGCTTCCCTTTCGCACACAAGGCTCGTAAGAAAGCGACTACACGGCGCTCCACTCCAGCGGCCCAACGCTCGCGGCGTACTTGCATTAAAGGGATACTACAACGAAATTCTCGGCGCTCATTTTTTGGTCTATATGTGTTCAAAAGAGCAGTATCACATGGAACATACCAATATCTTGTTAAAAAGTCTCGAAAAGGAATTTTAAAACGAATTAAACGATTAGCAAAGAGCACCTGGTGGATGTCGCTAGCGCTCTCGTTTGTAATGCTCGTCTAGGAACCTTGACAGCTAGTGACGGAGGTCGTCCCGCCTCCGGCCACGACGAGAGAAGGGGGAAGGAGGAACTCCTCTTCCCGAGAATCCCTTTTGTGTGTCGCAGAAGTCGCTATTGTCCCCCTACAAGATTATAGAAGATTAACCCGTCACTCAAAATTCGTACAAAAACAGCCGCTTCGGTGGCTGGAACGACTAGGCCATCCTCTCGACGTCAGCCTCGCCGTAGCTTTGCTCGTCTTGAGACGACCTACGTCATCGATTGCGTTGGATGTCACGTGCTCTAAGCTGGGCCTTCTCCGAGCGCTTGCCAGAGTGGGCCGTTTATAACGAAAAATACAGCCACCAGGATCAAAATACAAACGTGCGATTGTCATTTACGGATATTGTGGATCATATCTCAACCTATTTTTGAACACGACGGGAATATTTCAGATTTCGTTGAAGTATCCCGTAGACCGGTTTGAGCGTTTTTGCTCGCGAGTCAGGCGCGTCGGCGTCAAATTGACGTCATTTCCTGCGCGCGGGCCGCGCGTTTTCGCGGGAGCGTTGGTTTCTAGCCGACCCAGAACAAGACGCGCGCGCCGAGTGTTCGCCGAGGCCTGCCGAAGGGTCGAAGCGGCTCTCGCCCAATGAGGGTCGGCCTGAAGCCGTCACGTAGATCCCGCACAGAAAACCGCTCTGGCCTTGGGCGGCTTGGCTGGTTTGGCTGCGCTTTTTTGTTTGCCGGGATTGCACGTGCGATCGGCTGCCAAACGCATTCTAATGAAACGCTCATGGCTGACGAGGTTGAGAAGCGCCCATTCTTCGGGACCTATCAGACAAGGAGTATAAGAAATACCGACAAGAAGAAACAACGTTCTGGAATACCATAGGTGCTATCCCGGGCGTGGAAGCTATGTGCCGTTCTCTGCGCCATTTCCGCTTTTGTGCCACAAGCACCATGCGGCATGCGGCTTGCGTAGGGAATTTAGCTGTCAGCGACATTGTGCGTTTCTTGTCATCGTATAAATTCTATCGTATGGTGTTTTGCTACGGGCTGCACATAGTTTGTAGCTTTGTCACAACGGTGCGCTAGATTATACATTGCCTATGAACACGATAATTTTTCTACGGATCTAGACAGTCTTTTTCATGGCACCGGACAAAAAAAGCGTTTTGTGCCTTTTGATTTAACAGAAACCAGGAAAATTAGCGTACACCGACGGAACCCTGAATTAAAATTGAAGCGATGAAATCCGACGTAACTTTGCGTCAAGGATTCGAAAGCATACCAACGGAACTGAAAATGTGGCCCAATGTTACGTCCGACGTAACTTCACCCTGAGGTTTCGAGTTACGTCCGACGGAACTTCACCCACTGCCCGTTTCGACCTGGACGAGTTTCACTTAAAGTAAACTTTACTTGGCATCAGCGCAGGAAAGCGTGCAGCACGAACAACACACCACTCGCGACGTGGTTGACCCAGTACGCTGTTTCGTATTCAGCGTAATCTGAAGTGTTCAAAAACATTTTTATTGGCCATATAAAAATTGAAAAGGTGTTTCGTTTGACACACAAACCCGTTTTATTTACTTATTTCTTCATTTAATGTTTGTAGTATTTGCGTCAACATTTACACCGCCTGTTAAGAATTTATCTGGCAACGCGATAACGCGCCTGCGGCCACTGCGGCCCTGCGGCGCTTGGTTTTGTCTGCATGCGGGTGCCCCCGCGTCAGCATCCGCGCGAGCGTTCATAGCGCGTCGCGTTTTCGCGTGCAGAAAACGCTCCCCCATGCGGTCTGCGCATTGGCAAGTTTCAGTAGACCGTGTTTTCCCTCCGCTACGAAGAAACCGCCACTGCGCCTGCGTGCCGATGGCCTTGGCTGTAGAGTTCCGGGCAGCGGAGGGGCTTAGCGGAGGGGGAAACACGGTCTACTGAAACTCGCTATTGTCTTCGGTAGCACGAATGACCGCCGGCGCCCATCACGATGGCGCCTGCTCTCCCCTAGCCTGGACTCCCTGACCCCCGACTGCACGGCACCGCCAGTGCACTGACGGGGGAAGCGGAAATGAACACCCGACACAAGGGGAGCGTCGGAGGCGAGCCTCTGTGTAGAAACTCCCTCCGCAGGCGAATGGGCCCCGCGCTGCCCTCGCCTATGTCCTCGCCATAGCAAGGGTATAAAAGAAAAACATTTTTATTTTGTTTCATTCGTAGTTACTTGGGACCTCCTAGAAGCCTGAGTGGCAGCCAAAGTCTAGCTAAGAGATTTCCAGGAGATTCCATATTAGCTGGGAGGAAGAATTTTTTTCTGACTTCGGTTGTGCTTGACAATGAATTGCAGAGAAAATTGTAACTTGAGAGTATCTTGAAAGTAACGAGTTACTTTTTGGAGTATTTTGTACTTTACTCAATTACTTTACAAATTTGAGTATTTAGTACTCTACTCAGTTACTATTTTTCGTGGTACTCAGTAACTTAACTTAAATACTTTTAGTGAGTATACTTGTACAAGCCTGCTCCTGCCCCAATTGTCCTGAACTCTATGCCAATCTCGCCCATTGTCTCTTTTCTAGCCCGGTCGCTTTTCAATCCACTTTTTACTCCCTCCTGTCCTAATAAAGTGATTCTCTTTCTCTTGCTGTAAAAGTGGAATTGCTTTAGTTACAGTATTTTTCTTTACCAGTGGACGCTGTTAAACTTCGTTATGTTTAAGACCCAAACCTCTGATTCTAGCAGGTGTGATGAAGGAACGTGTCTTCAGCCCAAATACCTTCTGCCTAAAATTTAATTATACAGGGTGTTTTTTTTAAGCTTAACAGATTTGTTTGAAAAAAGTCCTGTAAGCTACAATTACGTAGTCTGTGCAGCTGAGTTGTAGAACCGGTACAATAAGGCGCACGCGCCATTTTGCCGTCTCTTATCGTAGCTCCACCCTTGTACCTGTTGCACGGGTGGTACATTTACCGCACTTCTATGCTTCCTACGCGCTACAAGATTTTCTAAAAATAATTGATTTGGTACTTTCCGATGACGCTCAGCGAGTTTGTTTTTGAAACAAAACGTAATTAAAAGTGAATTAACATAATTTACTGAATTAACCGACTGATCGTTAAGGTTAGCCCTCTATACCATGTCCCCCGGGCCATATAACTCACCTGCACAAACCGCATAAGTGTGGCTTTCATGATTTTCTTAAAACAGATATGGTAATCTTAACACACACACACACAAGGCACGCACTCACACACACACAAAACACTGCGTGTAATTCCCCCGCATGACTTGCTCCATAAAAGAACAGTTCGCTAGTGTTTAATAGTTTTTATAGTGTTACGCTTCAAAAAGCAGTTGCACGTTCTTACTCCTAAAAAATAAGTATGGGTAACAGCGATGTAGTAAACTTGTAAATACATTTAATCAATCTTTCGAGCTCCTTTCGCCATACACTTTCACGTTCAGTATGGTACTTTTATTGCCCATACATGTATCCGGAGAAAATAAAAATGGTTTTAAGAGCTGTGATTATTAGTAAAATCGCTTGTATCAGAAAAAAACAGTATAACTCGAAGAGGGGAGTTGTGCGGTAAATGGGAGCTTTTAAGTATAAAAATATAAAACAAATAATTATTATTATATACAGGCCAGAAAGTAATTTGTGGGACACAAGGGCTGTCACCATAATGAGTGCAGGGGTTCTAAGTTGCACGCTCGGCGAGAAAGACGGCAAGATCGCCCACTTTCTCGCCGAGTGTCCAACTGAAAGCCCGAGTCCAAATATGGCCGCAGTCGTGTGCGTATAAATCCAGCTAGAGCAACGTGGGAATGTAAGCGAGGCCTTAATTAAACAACAATCGTCTATATTTATATACAAAGAGGATAGAATCGTAAACACGACCATCTAAATTATTAACAAAAATATGTCTGTGACATTAGACGTACGTTCACATCTTCAGGAAAAAAAATTAGGTAAACGAATTTTTTCCCCCCTAATGGTCCGCAAATGTTTATTTATAATGCCGAGGCCGCAAGGGGAGTCCTGGCAGCCGAGGAGGCCTAGCTGGTCGCTGATCCACACGGCCATCAGCGGCTCCACGTCAAAACGAAAGGTTTCGTAAGCTGGTAGTGGAGACTGGACACCTTCATGAACTGCGAGTTGGTAAAAGAATGGAAATTTTAGTATGCATATAGACCAGTGTCCGAAATCCCAGCCCCCGGCGATAAAAATGGGAAATAATACTCTCAAAAGCAGGCACTTATAAAGAGAGAGACTGCGCATAAAACAAGATCACTCGCTGTGAGAAGCTGCAGGATGCACTGTCGGCGACACTGCACGAGAGCTAGTGTGAGCTGTGTAGGTCTATACGTGTGATGACGTTCGGGAGAGCAATTAGACGCAGACCCTGTCTTCCAGGTAGCATCGATTAGAGCCATACGTTACGCTTAGAGTACGCCACTTTTCATTCCCCAACTGATCAGATTAGTGACAACAATGAGCTTTGGCTACAAGATGGCCGGAGTTCGTTTACTGTGAAACACAATTTATTATGTGACTCTACCGGGTTTCCCAAATAGCGGCCCGGCTCTTTAAATAGGCCGCGAAATTCCGTTTCTTAACCTATGGCGCTACGATTTTGTGCAGCGTTGTCCACAGATGGTGCATTTTTGTTTGTAAAATTTGCAAGGGGCGAATTTACCCGAGGGAAAAAGTAAAGAAAGAAAAAAGCTTGACTCCTATGGAAATGCAGCGAAGCCACAGGTCTTCAATCAATAGGGTGCCCTGTTGTTTCAAAACCGGTGAATAAGACAGACGGTAATCCCGTCTGTATTATTACGCAGATCACAAAGATTTTGCGGTTACTTTATTTATTCTGCTTCGTGGATAAGTGACGTCCATATTTGGCGCTTTGTAGACTTAGCAGCATTTGCGGTGTACCGAAAGCACAATCCAAACGTTCCTTTTTTCATATCACACTGATCCTTGGTCAATCTTCTCCTTGGGTAGGCGCCAACAACTTGAGGACAACAACCACGGAAGGACGTCTATTGACACAACCAAGCGAAGCTGGCCCACAATGTCCAACTTAACTCGAGAAGGCGGACAATCGCGGAGGCTCACCTGCCCGGACGGGTTGTAGGTGAAGTTGGTGGACTGCTTGTTGAAGCGGACGTCGACGGGCTTTTCGCCGACGCCGTACACCGTGACGGCGTTCAGCAACATGATGGTGTCGTAGCTGCAGTGCACGCACATGCTCGACACCGTGTTCTGCAGGGAAAGAAGTGTTTGGGGCTATGGATTCCGACCGTTCGAGAAACACCTGGCACACGAAGCACTCGCGCCTGGAACCCGTCTTCGACTGGTGCGTTTACCGCGTCCTAAGAAGAGGTCCCTCGATTTCCGCATTATGACGTCATAAAACTGTCATGTGGTCGCCGGCAACGATCCTGGTGGTGGCCTGCCACATCAGCAGAAGTGGATGTAACCAGTGGCGGATTCAGAGGGGGATGTCCTCACCTCCACCCCCCCCCTCTTTTTTTTTCCTAATTCCGGATGTGTAAGAGTTTTAGGGAGGGGGGGAGGGTTTCTCAGACATCTGGTACGCTGACCTCCTGCTCTGTAAACACCTGCACCCACCCCTGGACGTAACAGACACCTCCCCTGCTGCGAGTCGCTCTTCAGCTTGGCAGCCTCCGACAGCTTCGGCAGTCAGAAGTTGGGACGCCCCAACGACAGCGACACTCGCCTACTCTTATGCTTCTTGCCGGAACTTCTACGGCCGACCATAGAAGTTCGACTGTGACGTCATTTGTCCCCTCTTCGGGACCCCTTTCGACGCGTGGGCACGGTATATAAAGTAAAGACGCTAAGCAGACCGGTCGAAGACGCAGGCCCACGATACATTTGAACGAGGGATATATAGGGCGAATATAAAAGTGTCGTATATTCGTGAACTGGAGATACGTGGGTAGCGCTTCGCTTCGCAACAGCGAAAATAAATGAGAAATACGTGCACTAGCACGACGACTAGCCCTCCGAGTCATGTGTCTGGAACACGGAGCAACGTAGCACTCTGTTTTTCGCATTAGTTCTCCAACCGCATGCCGAGATCCGATGGAGCCAATCAATCAGCGCCAAAATTGCATCGTCACGGCACTCGTGGTCTTTGTGGGTATGCTATCATCGGCTGAGCCAGTCAAGCGCAGAAATAAGCGCAGGATTGCGGCTCGTTCACTCTGCGTGATTGGTCTAGCCGGTGATATGTAATGGAGTATGCAGAGAGCAGGTCGTTCAGGTCGTTTGCTTCTGGCGCGGGAGTTGTGGTGACGTCAGAAGGACGCCGAGCTCTGATTGGCTCTGACTGGAAGGAGAGTGGGTGGACCTTAAAGCAAGCTGCCTTGAGGTCTACCCACTATCCTTCAATCAGAACCAATCAGAGCTCGGCGTTATGACGTCACCGCAACCCCTGCAAAAGAAGCAGACGAACTTGTGCCCCGCATAGATCCTTGGCTTGGCGCTTTTCGAGCCTCGGGCCACGTAATATTTGAAGATCTTTATTTTTTCTTTCTGGTAAAACATGTAACTCAGGACGCTTCACTCGCTCTTTACCTTGACTGCGATGAATTTGACGAGGCTGTATTCCCCTTCTCGTAGGAACCTGCGAGAAAATTGTAATATTGAGTAAGATCGGGCTAGATTTTCTCACTAATTTAAAATAGTCCACAGAGATGAACGAGCGTGTTGCAGCGTGCGTATATGCATAGATGCGTGAGCTAATGTGCCCCACGATACGCTAATAGCGAGTTTTAGTAGACCGAGTTTTCCCCTCCGCTCAGCTTTTCCGCTACCCGGAACTCTACAGCCAAGGCCATCGGCGCGCAGGCGCAGTGGCGGTTTCTTTGTAGCGGAGGGTTAGCGGAAGGGAAAACACGATCTACTAAAACTTCCTAATAACGAACAACAACACGTTTGTAAAGTGTCCAGGCAGAGCACCATCTACAAAAACACTTAAAAGGCATTGTTGGTGGCAAAAAAAGGAGACTTTCGCGGCTCTGCTCTAAGACTCTATATGTTGTTATTAGAAGTTACGCATGAAATCAAAATATGAGCTAACCGGAGCGGTATAGGCTCTCTTTCGAAACAAGACCATCAACTTCCGTATTTACATCCTAACTCTAGAGGCATCCAAATACAAAACTTATTTTTTGTTTTGTTTCTCAATATAAATTATCGACTATTGGAACGCTGCATCCGACTGTCTATACGCCATCGTATATTAGTAGGGTGCATGCGGGCAAGGGCTGAAAAGTTTCACGTTTGAGAACAATGGAAGCTTCTGACCTATAAGTCTGGAAACTGTTAATGGACCCGTTTGAAAACCTCGTCAAACAACATTTCGGCAACCGTTTCTAGGGCACGAACAGTGCGCGGATGGAGTACTCGTTCTTGAGACGAGCTGAGCAGAGTACAGCGAACGCTGCCACAACCCTCGTGTTCAATTGGTGCTCAGACTGCGTGCCCAAGCAATGGCCGACTTGGATAGTTGATGCACCAGCTACTATAGGTGGCGCGCACTCACGAGAACGGCCAAGTGGAGGGAAATGTACCGTACCAATGTACTCTCCGTCGTCCCAGTACAGCTCTCCCGAGGCCAGCCCGTCTCGGTTTTGAGCCACAAGCAGGTTGAAGGGTTTGAGGCGACTGCGTATCAAATCGGAGAGGAAGCAAATTTTCACGGAAAACAAAAATATTTCGTCAATTGACAACAACAACAAAAGAAGGAACTGGTAGTCTTTATCAATTCTTCCGCTACACTATTAAATTCGGGACGAATCAAGTTACTGAATGCTGAGCGTTGGAAATAATCCTAAAATCTAAAAGGGCAACTGTTAATGACGCGATAGAAGCGAATTTTTGGGCTCTGATTGCGATTTCCAGTTTGTGTAGAATAGAGAGAATAAACTGATGCTTTTTTTAAGTTGCTATGGTCCAAGTGTACTACCACTGGGTCACACAATTAAGGAGTCTACTGTCACGGTTTACACTGTTTTTACGCGGCCAACCACCATAACCCAAGAACTAAAAGAGCGCCCTGCGAACGTTCTACAGCGGAGCTGTTAAGGGCTAGTTTCCCCAGGATCGTGTCCGCCAGCAAACAAATGATGACACAAAACTCTGGACAGGTACCGCAATCTATGCGTGACGGCGGCAACCAGACAACCGGCTTGCCGCTTCTTTGGTTGCCGCCGTTGCTCATAGATGGCGGCAACCTTTGGAGCCTTTCCACTCTGGCTTGCCGACTTGAGGCCGGCCATTACTTCATTCCCACCATAGTACAGCTTCGCTGGTCTTCCTTCTTCACAAAATGAAGACTGAAGTTTTTTTTTTTTTTATCTTTCTCTTAAGTCGGGGTCACTCTGCTCATACAACACGCAAAGAACAGTCTGCATACAGATTCGAACGCAAGTTACCGCGAGATTCGTGCTTCGAATGCCGCATGGCAATGAGTTCAAGGAGAAAACTTGGCACACGGCATTCGAACCACGGATGATTGCAGTGACTCGTGTTTGCAGACTGTCTTTTGTATGTTGTTTGAGGAGTGTGACCCAGGCTTTAGGCATTTGCAGCCTGCTGATCCGACGCTTTAAGGCGTTTTGATGTTTTTGTTTTGTTTTAATAACATAGCCCGGTAAACGCCATTCAGGCGGATGTGAAACAAAATATTGTCGAACCATTCCGACAAGCCATAGTCTGACTGCGAAAATGGTTTCTGCAATATACCGGATGGATGGATGGATGAATACGGCTGAGCCCTTTGGATCGGCGGTAGCTTATGCCACCTGGCCATTTTGTCTTACCATTTAAGCTTAGAATATCTAAATGTGAAAACTATATTTACTCCGCACTGAAAAGAAAGTGAGGCTATAAAACTCCCTTGCCATCAGTTAATAAGAAAACACCTAGTTTTCTCGTGCTTTCTGCCACCATTAGCTTAATCTTTGCTTGGTAACTCTACTGTCTTGAAATCCACTTTTCCTTCGCTTTCTCTAAAACCCAATGACTTTAATAAATCTATGTTGTCTTCGGTAGGCATAGGGTGAAGCCCTTTACAGTAGAGTATCAAGTGGTCAGCCGTCTCGTCCACCTCTCCACAAACAGCGCACACTGTATCCATTTCTGGTACTTCGCTCCGGATGTTCTGGTTCGAAATTCAGTGCCACCTGGTGGCTTATAGAGCAGTTTAATTTTTGCGATACCAGTGGCGGTAATGAACTTGTATTTTCGGGCACCGTCACTTTCGCGAGGCGAGGAATTCTTCATTGTGCTGTTCTTTCTCGATAACTTTCAATGGTTTCGGTGGTAACAAATATACAACTGGTCAGAACTAAAGTCAACAAGATCCTGGGAAAGTAGTGTCATTGCCTTCCCTGCTTGCTAGCAGAACACAAACAAATACTTACATACAGACGACCAAAACCTCGCTAGGCGATTGGCTAATCGGTCTCCATAACTATGGCAATCGCCATTTCGGTCCCTTCAAATCTTTGATGCCTTAAAGGGGCCCTGCAATCATATTTAAGCGTCTACCTTTTTTGCGGTTTCCACGTCTCTTGGGGTTCGGGCACGCCAGCGGGCACGGAGAGAGTAACTACATATCAGTGCGTCATATTTTAACCGGACGACGCGGAAACCTCCTCCACCGACGAGGGCGACCCACGGTACCGAAAGCGCGCGATATGTGACGTCTTGGATCCTGGGCTTACTACTGGTCAGGGCCACTAAAAGCTTCTTTTTAGTAGAAATACAAAATGTAAGTAGCGCGAACCGTTTCAATTATTTATAAAAGTAGTTTTGGTTCAGTATTTTAGATCGGAAAAGAAACAAATGCAGTTTATAAAGTACGGAAACAAGAAATGACCCGTCGACATACCCGCCACCAATCGGTGGAAAAGGCGGCGCATACTAGAAAGGAGTAGTGGGATCAGGCGCCGACACGGAAAGGTCCCGGATGTGTGCGGCGGCGCTGCGGTCGTATGAACAGGAGGATCCGACCGGTACCGAACGTTCCGAAGGCCTTCGGCGAGAAGCTTTGTCTTGTGGTTCGGCCGTTTCGCGGTATGGCAGCGCGAAGTGGCTCCCATTCTGAAATGATCTTTACCCCGTGTTTGCTGTTGTTTGGTGACCAATGAAGTATCATGCCGAATTAGTGTTTAATCGCGCAGCAAATGCAATGAGAGCCGCTCTGGCTGCCCGCTGCATACAGCCTATCCAGAACATGCTTTATTGGCGTCCTCTCGCGCCGTCGACACGGAGTGCGGCAGCCGTAAGCGCTCGCTTAGCTCACTACCCCTCCTCTAGTTCACGGCCACTCAAGCAACCAAGGACGTCATAAGGGAGTAGATTGTTGGGCTAGTTGGTTTTGGAACTTGGAATACATTTTAGCGCTCAAAAACAAGGACATATAGAAGAGAAATAGCAGCGCACTGTGGTGTCTGTTTCTCTTCTATTTGTCCTTGTTTTTGAGCGCTAAAATGTATTCCAAGTCATAAAGGAGGTTATTTTTTTGCTTGTTTTTGTAATTTTAAGTTGCCTATAGCTTTAAAAATAATGCGAATTTCGAGAAAAGAAAATTTTCACTAAGTTACTACGTTCAGTGCGTTCAGGTTCGGTGCAAATTAAAAACCAGTAAAAACGTCCTTGCAGGGCCCCTTTAAGAGCGTCGTTCTAATCAAGTCGCACCAAGCTCACAATGAAGCATCATCGTGCTGAGGGCGTTCGTCGCCTATATAAGCGTCTTTGGCACTATGTATGCAATCAACTTATCAATCATGCCCATCTCCAAAGATCTCTAATGGTTATATCGTTCTTCTTGAGTATTTCAAAGCAGAAAAATTATTTTTCAATGCCTCCAAGCACTGACACCTCATGTGGTGGTGGTACGAAGATCTATGCTTATTTCGCCGGTGTGTGGATAGTAAACTCTCGGTATACAAGAAACGTCTCTATAAAGTTAGCCGTCACCAGAGAATTTAGATCCGCTCACCAAGAATGAAGAGATCAAGGAGAAATTGCTCACTTCATGGGCCGAAATGGCGACCTTACGGAAAGCTTGGCGTTACTTTCGCATGATCCAGTTACTTCAGTCAGAACGATGCCTCAAAATTCTCAACACCAAAGGGCTTTAGAGCCGATTGTGTGCCGCCAACAGATTGACTTAATCTTAGTTAGGAACGAATGCTGACGAAGTTTTTGTGTTCTATGTCTGCGTCTCATCGTACTAATCCCTCGAATGTATAGACCTCGCGTCATCCGCTTAGGAACATCTTCAACGTCTTCCTTCATCTGTCAATAAAATGCCGCCATTAGTACGGCACAGATGCCATTCTTCAGATAATAATAGCGATCAAAGTGGCCAGACTGAATTTTGGAAAGGGTTTATTTTGTTTTGGCCTACGTGGCGGAATGGCAACTGGTGGAATCCCCTTCATGGCGCTCATTTGATTTGGATCACGTCAGGCATGTATACTGACGCACAGTGGAGCGCACGCAGAAGCAGTTTTGGTGCATACGCAGCCTCGCGCTTGTGTTTCTGACATCTCTGGCTGCCTCACTGCAAGCATCCAGGCATCTGACACCCAAACACGTGGCGCCATTTCTGTCCTTTACGTGGCTTTCCAAGCGGCACACCTCGGCAAATACACATCAAGCTACCCTAGAACAAGTGTCGCCGTCTGTATTTGATATTAAGAAACTGCAACTTGCCGTGACTGAAGGGGAAAAGTTTGAGGTCAAATACTATACTTCACTAGTAATATATCGATATGTAATTTCCGGAAAATGTAATGTTGAAGGATGCTTCGTAATTTAATGCCTCATAATTTGGATTCGTAGTTCAGTTTTTATTGCACGGGAAAATAACACAATTTTAAACTTTATAGTTTCTTTTAATATATACATTCTTTGTACAGTTAATTGCTTACGTTTTTCATTTATTGTACCCTCCGACCGTTCACATAAATTATTGTGGACGTTGGGAGGTTTAAACGTGAGAGAACAGAATTTCAATATGTTATAGTATGGTTGATTAAAAGCAAGAAAACAAAGTAACATTTAAGGATAAACATAATATCGAAACATTAAAGTATAGCCAAATAAGGGCTCTTTAATTTGACATTACATTTATAACGCTAGAAAACGCAGAAAAAGTTACTAACCGTCTAAAACAAGCAAATCGTCATTACTTGTGGGGTTGCACCTTAAAGGGCAACTCCGGCCAAAACTCAAAATGAAATAAATTACTGGTATCGCTGTAGTGACACAAAATACGACCCTAGCCAAAATATTACGTCCGTGGGACGCCGCATTCTCAACTAATGCCGATAATAAAAATGCGACCCGCCGCGAGCTGCTGCTCCTTAGCGGGCGGCCAGCGGGTTGCCGATCGCTAAAGCAACATTGGGCCGTGACGTCAGTATCGTTCTCTTTTTTCCTCCGGTCCGGGCGTTGCGCGGAGTGCGCTTCTTTGAGCCGCTACCACCGCTACTTCGGCTTGTGATTGGCGTGTTTAGCCGTTGCTTTTATCTGTAGCCCGTGTAGCTTCGGTATAGCCTTTTGTTTATTTGCTTGTGAGGACTCCAAGACTCGTTTTAGCGAGCAACTCGGTGCGCCCAAGACTGCCCAGCTGTTCCTCGAAAGATGCCGAGTACAACTTGTAGCGCTGTGGGCTGCTCAAACAACCCGCTGCGCAACCCGGAGGTGCTTTTTCACAAGTTTCCAACGGACCGAAAATTGGAGAAGGTGTGGGTGAACGCTGTTCGACGAGTGGACTTTGGACTTCGGCTTTTACGCGCCCGAGGAAAAAAGAACGAAAAGAACAGACGTGTACAGCCCAGCACACGTGTGTTCGGGCGCCGCAGCCCGCGCCGGAGAGCCTCAAAGCTTCGTGTCTGGGACTGACCCGCAGCGCGAAAGCGAGAGGGCCCCCAGTACTGTACGTCACTGGCAGCGCGGCGTAGAGCAACGCCGCTCCATCCACGGAGCCCCGATGACAATTTAGGCCTAGCGACGAGTACGGAAGACCGCACACACGGCGACAGCCGCCGAGTACGGCACCGAACGAGTTCACTCGTTTTCCAGTCGCTAGCTTTTGGGTATACAAGCGACGAGTACGGCATAGCGCACGCACGGCGGCGGCCGCCGAGTACGGCACCGTACGAGTTCACGGGTTTTCCAGTCGCTAGCTTTTGGGTATACGCACTAACTCTTGCTACATATGCTGGATAACTACCACGTAT
Source organism: Ixodes ricinus (assembly GCA_037355805.1). Lineage (NCBI taxonomy): Eukaryota > Metazoa > Arthropoda > Arachnida > Ixodida > Ixodidae > Ixodes > Ixodes ricinus. The sequence continues at coordinate 62,479 of JAZHYW010041082.1, read as the reverse complement.
ACAGAATTAAAACAAAATCAGCTTACCTCCTATCTTTAGACGGCTAGCGCAACAGAGGTAGGTGCCGCTCGGCCTGCGTACTCGTTGAACGAGAACGATCCTGACGTCACGTTCACATAGCGGCTGATTTCCAGTGTTGCCGGGGCCTCGAGCGGCTAGTTTCGGTTTTGTTGGCCGCGCCCCAAACAAAACTTTGAGGCGTCGATATCTTTAAAACTACGCACAATAACGAGAAAAAAATTACACCTTGCAATTCAGGGACGCTGACTGCACTAAAAACAGTCATAATCCCAAAATCGAAAGTATGGACCGGAGTTGCCCTTAATTAACGAATGTTTCGTAGGGGATGAACGTCAAGGATTAAATCTAAGCAGTATTCACTGAAAGTAGGAAAATCGTTGCACTGCCTCTTTAACGATTCTTTTCACGGCCTAATATGGTTTTGCCTTCCTCACGTTTAGTTCAAGCCTTGTTTACCTAGCTGCCAGTTGTTTGGGCCGGTTCTTGGGACGGCACCACGTGGCCACCCCGAATGAGCAGGCACAGGGTGTCGTTCAAGGGAGTCATCTGGAAGTCCTCGCCCGCGCTGTGAAACGGTGCGCCCAGCATCACGTCGTACCAGATGCCCCGGGGAAGGTACGGCTTCACGTCCGTCATGTTCTGCGGAGGAACGTCTATTGTTTATGGCCTCAGAAGCAGTTAAGGCAGTAGTGACAGTAGGCCTTAATCATTTGTTTTACACATCTACCGACACATTCGAAGAAACAGACGAAAATGGAATTGTTATTTTTCCATTCCCAGTATCAGCCTATAATGGAGTAAGTGCAGTCTACTGTGTCCTTGTCTGTCATTCGCGCTCTTTACGCGTTAAACGCAATTTCTCACCGGTTCAAGAATAGGCAGGATCATGAGTGCAGGTCCCCACATGAACTGGGAATCGATGCCGAAAGTGTTCACATCCTTCGGAAACCTGGATTAATTTAAAGCGACATGTGTAAAAAGTCAGCTCCATAGCGTACACGACGATATTGTTACGCATCTTATACTTTTTGTGTTCAAAACGGTTCAGTGTGCATGTATCGCGCACAAGACTAAACGGCACAACTGTGATATCTCGTACGAACACTCACCCTACAATTATCGCCCGCCTCATCCTTATTGCATTAGGTTTATAGGGTCGCACCGTATGGTTTTTGTATACGCGGATATAGCCTTTACAAAATCAAAGTGCCAAGTAGCACCGTGATGTCATTCTAAAGGCACTCTAAATACATACAATTTATACGTCATCTGTGACGTCATATGAAACTCTGACGTCTCGCGACACCGTTACGTAATAATACGACTTCACATGGCACCGTGACATCACGTGACGCAGACGTCAGCTATTTCCTTGTTTTAACCGACGTTCTAATTAATTGTTGTTATGAGTGTCCTTTTTTTATTACTTATATTTATGTACTGGAAACTTTTTTTTATTCACCAACGTCTCAACCGAGGCTCGACCTGTTCAGAACCAAAGGAAGAGGAATATCGAGCCAAACCTTATTTATTATTTAATTATAACCTTACTGTTACAACTATATGTTTTGCTATTGTCTGGCAATGTATGTCGGTATAGTAAGATGGACATAAATCAATACTTATTCTAGTTTTGGCTAGATGTATGATGACTTCCACAGCTTCGCGGCAACGGCTGGAACGACGAAGCTTTGCTCTATCTTCGAGCTAAATAGTACTTCCATTGCTTCGCTGAAGAAGCGCAATGCAGAGCACGAAGCATTCCTGAGGCACAGTATGCCACTCCCATCCAGTCCCTCAGCTCAAAGGGTGTTCAGCGTAGCAGTCGACATATTGAGTAAGAAATAACGCCAAATGTCTGACGAGACTTTCGAGAGTCAGTTGTTGCTCAAAATACTGAAGGTCATTAAATGGAACAGGTTGCAACAATAAGAACTTGAATAACCCTCTTCCCTTTTTCCTTACTTCAGGACAATAATGTTGAAAGTAACGCCACGAAAGTAACGGATTACTTTTTGGGGTAACGGTCAGTTACTTTTATGTGAGGGTAATTGTAATTGTAATAAATTACAATTTAGCCTTGAGTAATTGTAAATGTAATTCCTTACTATTTTTCAGTAACGTGTACAAGTCTGACGTCAGGTATAGGGTGACCATATTCCTCAAGGTTGAAAACAGGACATCCTAGCCGGGCGGGGGGGGGGGGGGGTATTAAAGATTGAGATTGAGAGGAAAAGTTTGATGAAATAACTGTTCCTATTCAAAGACGTTACCATATTGCACTAAGCCCTAGTGCGTAGGGACAGTCACACTCACAGTTCAATTGCATGCACTTATTTGGAAGGTGTTTGTGGGCAAGAACAGTTCTAAATTTTACTCTCTGGGTAAATATTTTAAAGTACCTACGGTAAGTTTTGTAAAATATACTTGTAACGAGTAGGCATAGTTTCGGTTTGCTTCAACTCGCTTGGTGCCAATTTCAAAACTATGCACTCCTGCGAAAACGGGACATGATTCTTTATTGGGACAAAAAGACGGGACGGCAGAAGCGGACCTCAAAAACGGGACTGTCCCGGCCAAAACGGGACGTCTGGTCACCCTAGTCAAGTAACACTAACATGGCACCACGACGTGACGGGACCTTAGGCGACGTAACTATCACGTTAGGCCACGTAATAGCGCAAAGAGCCCATTAAATGCCATGCATTTAGAACGCTTTTGGGAAACGCCAGTCAGTCAGTCAGTCAGAAACGTTTAATTTTATAACAAAAAAGAAAAGGCTCGAGGTACACCAAAGCACTTATGAGTTGTGAATGCGAAAGCACGCACGCCGCTCTTCGCTCCCCTTTCATCTGCGGCGTACAACGCGCTGACCTTGGGCGTGGAACGGAGGAGGCCGCTGCCTCGCGGACACGCAGCGCCATCGGGTGAGCGACCGTTCAAACTGTCGTGCGCCTTGCGCGCGAGGAACAGACAGCAACGTTGTTCCCAGCAGAACGAACGCCTTGTATATTGCCATGCGCCGTATATTTGCCATGCGCCGTACAGCCCAGAAGAGCCGAGCGAACGCGGTGATCACTGAAGCGCAACAGTGTGATAACACAGTCAGGATGACACCACACAAACTGACGCGCAGCGGCCAATGGGGGCCTTGTCGACGCGCCAGCCAATGGGACCGAAGTGTTAAAGGTGCCGTTGGCTAGCTTTGCACGTGGTTTCATTAAGGTGCCGTTTTGCACTGGTTTCAAAGCTGATGACGTCGGCTCGCTCCATGAGACAGTTAATGCTTGTCGCATTAAAAAAGGAAGAAAGGAGGGAACGGAAATGAGGGAGTGCGCCGGTGATATCAAGATCTGAATGCTGCACCAAGGAGAGGGTTACAAAATCTAAATGATTATGTCCAGCTGGGACTCAAAAATAAAGAGAGACCTTTCAAGACTCTTCGTCTGTCATTCTCAGAGCCTGGTGGATGCGTCCACCCTCCATAGATGCGATGTCTGTTGGTCGATGTTTAGCCCTTATCTATTTGTACTTGGGACAGTCCCACGTCGAGTGAAAAATGTCGGCCTTGACGCCCATGTCGCACTTGAAGCAATGTTACGGATATTTTCCTTTGGCTCCAAGATGCGATGCGCACTGGTGTTAGTGTGGTGTCTGTCACTTACTCGAGTCGGGAAAACGGCAAAGATTGATAATTACTCTTTTTTTTTATTTGATATTTTAGGTGGGTGCTCATTCGGGATTTTCGCGGCAGTGATACTGGTGGACTTCCTACATAATACAATACTTTTCAGGAAACACACATGTTTGATGCATACAATCAAGGTTCAATCTGTATCTCAAATATTTGAAATGTTAAACGCGCGAACAAAACGAGGAACAAAGACACAAAGAAGAAAAAGACTGGTGCGAGACTCTCAACATATTTTATTAGATACCATCGTCACTTATATACACACAACGCACTCATTTGTCCGAATTTCATCACAACCAATCGCCACGCTTACAAGCAGCCATCCAGAAAAGTCACACCTTTTGAAGCAGAGAAAGAGGAGAGCGCGCTAACTCATTTGTCATCTTTCTTTTTGATATAAAACGCCTCTATATCTCTCTGTCTCTTTTTCTTTCTCGATTTTATCTTTTGCGTTAAAAAAAGAAAAAAAAAACTTTGTTCGCATACAAAACGGAGTCACAGCCAGCGCATCTCCCAAAGTAGTATGCAGGATGCCAGTACGCGGAAAATAGAAAGGACGATGTCGCAAACTCAGCATAGTTTGAGACGTCGTCCTTTCTATTTCTGTCCTTCTACGTTTTGATGTTTCCCTTGTACCCCAGTCTCGGGTTAACTCAACATGGTTAATAATCACCAGCTCGCCTGCAACCTTACTATATTTACCCTGTATAATTTTATATGTTATCATATTTTTATTGGACACATCCATATAATTTGTTTTCACTAAGCAATAATGCATGAAAATGATATTTTTGTTTAGGCCTCCTCCCTACCTCACAGTGGGTTGCTCCTTGAGGCGCGATTACAGGAATAAAGCAAAAATAGAAACAAATGTTACAGAAGAAATTACCGAAGATACTGTGAGCAAGTTATGCGAAGGTGTGCCGACAAGAAGGGTTTCGCGGATTACAGTGGAAGCTTTCCGTGCTCGCCCATTTCATCTCGCCACCCGAGTGGGCAATGCAACTGACACAATGCACGAACAGTGCTTGAAGCACATGGGCGTCGTCCCAGTGGCGGACTTAGAGGGGGGGGGTGGTAGGATGTCCTGGCTATTCTTGAATTCCGCATGCGTAAACATTTAGGGTGGTGGAAAAAACGGGGGGAGGGGGAGTCGTGTTTTTTTCAAACATCTGATACGCTGACATCGCGCGGAGCCACATGACCTCGCGCGGGAATTTCAAACATCCCACAACACTTGCGGGAAACGTGGCGTCACGCGTGGAATGGAAATGATTATTAAAAACGTTCAGCCTTTCCACTCTTGGAAGAAGGAAGACCAGCGGAGCTGTACTCGATACACTGCCGCAACGCGCACGCGCCCGATTCCCGCTTCTCTCGTCCGACACGCCGCCGATCGTGGATACGTCTCCGGCGACCCAGAGTCGGTCGCACACGGCGCACGTGACGCCAAACGGGTGTCTCCACGAACTCCCTCTGGAACCTCGCCGTCGCACCCAGGAACTGTTCAGCCGGCGTGGAGTGCAGTCGTCGCCGGGCCTCGCGCTTGCGCTTGGCCTCCGTGGCACGATCGTCGTCCGTGGCATTGGCCGCCGGCGCCCTTGACATCGCTGGTTCTGTTCTCGGCGGCGGCTTTCCAGGCGAGCGATGCGCTCTTTGGCAAGGGAATCTGAAGCGCTGGACTCAGTGGAAGTGGAGGCGACAGCGGCTTTGCGGCGGTTGCGGACCCATTCGCGCTGCTACGTACGCCGCCGCTCCTTCCGCAGCCTGTCTCCATTCCCCGAAAGGGCGCGGCCGACCCATCGTGAGTCCAAACCGAAACTGATAAGAGCGTAGGAGCGTAGGAAACAGCGCGCAAAACAGACGAGGACGAAGAAACAAACGCGACGAGCGCTGCGCTCGTTACGTGTGCCTTCTTTGAAGTTGTCTGTTTTCGCGCTGTTTCCTACGATGAATTCCCACTAACGCGCCCAACTATCAATTCTTCTATGATAGCTGGAAAGGTTGCCGCCATCTACGAGCGACGGCGGAAACCAAAATGGTTGTGTGCTTGCCGCCGTCGCTTATAGATGGCGGTAGCTGTCCATGTAGGTTTGTGTCGACATACCGGACACGATCCTGGGGAACCTAGCCCTTGACAGCTCCGCTGTAAAAAACTACATTTAATGCGAAATAAAGGTGGCCGCATGTCTCAAATGATTTCACTTTATAAAGCAATTCATTTACTTTAAGATAAACATTTGAAGCATTTCGGGCGGGATTGAGAACCCACGACCCTTCGGTTGCAGGCCAGACAAGCTACTGACTAGGCAATGATTATAATACAATGAAATGGCAAAGGTGCAAGCGAGCTGGACAAGAATGACGAAAATAATCCCTGGAGAAAGAGAACAAGAGGGACAAAGGACAAACTAAAATCTCCAAACTGCCACTCAGCTGCCACCAGTCTAACACCAACAAGGGGAGTGCCCTTTTTTTCAGTTGTGCACCAGTCACCTATAGCTGTATTTGGAGATTTGTGGTTGTCCTTTGTCCCCCTTGTTCCCTTTCTCCAGGGATTCTTTTCGTCATTCTCGTCCAGCTCGCTTGCAACCTTTGCATTTAATTGCATTACAATCATAACCTTAAAATGCAAGCTTTCACCCCTGTTGGTGTTAGACTGGTGGCAGCTGATAAAACCTGTTTGCTCTACTGACGTCATACCCCTGGTTAGCTCAGTTGGTAGAGCGCCCCACTGGAAATGGAGAGGTCCTGGGTTCGACACCCTGACCAGGTGGATTTTTTCGGTCGCGCACCAGTCACCTAGCTGTGTTTGGAGATTTGTGTTTGTCCTTTGTCCCTCTTGTTCCCCGTCTCCAGGGATTATTTTCGTCATGCGTGACTAGGCAATGTCGCCGCAAATCCAGCTCACTGGTAGGAAGAGCATGAAAAGCGAATAAGAAGGCGATGGGAACGAGGCCGATAACGCTATCGCGTTCCCTCTTAAAGGCGAAGCTTAAGCGTCCTCTAAGTTATGTTTTTAGTTGTTTAGTGGTAAAAAAATCTGTCCAACGTTGGTGCAACATAAACGAGTAATGCACTAGCAGACAGAGCGATGTTTTACTTAAAAAAACTCAACTCAATAATTTTAGTTCTTTCGGTAAACATATATTTGGATTACTTGTAATTGATTACATGAAAATAGTGATTGAAATACAGCGAACGTTACTGCCAAACAAAAAGCATTGGAAGCGTTAAAATACAATAAAATGTAATTGATTACATGTAATCGGTTACGTGTAACTCCTTACGTACAAGTCTGGCTACAGCCTAACGTTGCTACAGCCCACGGGCACTGCCCTAAATTGGAGAATGTCCGGTTTGTCGTCTGCTATCAATATTGGGCGCGTGCCCTCTCCCTCTTTTACTCCGCCATATTCGTTGAAATGCCCGGATGTAACAAATTGGCGCCGCCCTGAGAGCACTTTATGGAGTCGAAAATTTGAGACTGTTGTGAAACTGCTTCGCAATCAGAACCTTTATAGTTCCATGGATTTTGTTTTCAACTTCCATGGAATTTGGGTCTCAAGTAGTACAGGGCACTCACTCGAAGAAAAGTGGTCTGGCCACGGTGTCTCCGAAGGCGTGACTGCGGTAGAAGAGCGTGTACAGGTAGGGCAGGAAGCAGTAGCGTATCTTGAGCGTCTTCTTGGCCGTCGCCACCACCTGACTTCCCATGGCCACGGGGTCTTGGTCCTGGGAGGCAGGGCGCGTCCGGGATAATTCTCGTTAATGCGACCCATAAATTGACCAGCTTGTGACTTCAATTTCCCGTGAATTGAATATCTTAGGAATCATATTGCATTTATTATATAACCACAAATTCTACGTCTGCACGCGAGTGCTAGCTGCATTCGCGTTCATGGGTCAGATCGCATTATGAAGACGGTGTTTGTTTACGGTTATTACCGAGCAAGGCTGTGGTTTCCCGAGCTACCTGGCAAGATGACGATGGACCGGGGTAAGCTACTGCCTGTAGTTCCTAAAAGGCGACTCCGTTAAATTACTAAAAATTCGTGAAAATGGCTGATTTTACACTGATGAGTACAAATGAGGGACCTTCCACAAACAGTAAAACAAGTTCTTTCGCAATCTTTATTTACACATAATCAGAAACCGAAGTCGATTGCACCGACAGGTAGCATTTGTGCCGCGTTGTCAGAAGCACAGCTACGCACGTGGTAAAAAACCGTCACGTGATCTCGCATGCAACGAACGAAAGGGCATAACCACGTATACGAGCGATGCTGTCGCCACCTCTAGCTTTTCGCCTCAGGTAGTGAAAACAAGCAACAAGTAGCGTCTCTGACTTCACTTTTGGCTGTGCCAACACGTACCACGTAACTCTGACCGCGCATGACGTCATGCATGACGTCAATCGCATGACGTCATCATTAGTGGATTCCCTCCCCAGGCGGCAACCACGCAGAAACGCTCGACGAAAGTCGCTGCAAAGCGGCAGACGCCTGTGAGTTGTCGCCTCGTGGTAGCGCCGTGCTCGTCGTAAGACGTTCCACGACGCGCTGCCGGCGATGCTGAGGCAACATAGGTGGCGCGCTTCGTAGATCGACTCGTAATGACGTCTGGAGGGAAAAGGCGAAGACCTTGTCTTTTACGTGCTGGTGGCCGGGGTCACTGAATTCAGCCGACATTGGAAATCTCGAGCTTCACCGGCCGGAGCCAGCACCTCCTAGACAGCTTTCAAGCCTGCGCGTCACGTGACGTCATGTCACGTGACGCGCACACCACTGCGAATCTGGTGTGCACGTTGGGGGTTGGGTCGCCGCGGTCGTGAGTGGAGTTTCAAGAAAGTTAGAGTGCGTTCTGAATGTCGACGTGACGAGAACGTCACGTGAGTTGCCCTCTTAGTTACGAAGAGTTACAAATTTCAACTCTAGCGTGCAGAAATGAAATACTTGAATACATCATTACCTAGAAATTGTGATTGGAATGTATTTGTTAACCTTATTGCCTCCGCTAGGGGAACATTTGAGGCTAGTGGTTGTTCACAAGAGCTGTCAGTCATCGCACCCAAGGTAATTACAACAATTTCGGCCATTAACATGTCCTTATTTTCGCCCTATTCTTACCAATTGATGACAAAACTTTCTACATATACGGATCACAGTGAGCCGATAAGGGACACGTGGACGTAGAAAAGGCGCACCCTACTCTTCTGTCTCGGTGCAAAGCTTTTGGTAGTCTTTTTCACTTATTACAGTGTGGTGGACCCAGGACAGCCTACCAGGAAATTTATTTATTTATTTTATTATTTTGAAGATACCGCCGGCCAACTTTAGAGGGCCAACCATGGTGTAGGCAGAACAATAAAGAAAGTCATCAAAGCAATGATTAATTTACTAACTAACAGTTTACACTCCCCACCTGACATCGGCCGCCGCGGTAGGTACCCTTATTCCGTGGAAATAATTCAAATCTTTGTCTCCACTGTCTCTTTAAAAAAATATATTTTTCTTTTTAGAAAAGTCTCCTGCATACCGCAAACACGAAACCCTATATTCCGTTTCCCTTTGAAGTCTGATCGCAGCCGAGGCTACGATCCACCTTAGCCAATCAAGCAGTGCCAAATATGCACCGTCACGGCGCGCGTCGTTTTTGAGCGCTTGCTCTCACCCACCAAGCCCATCTGGCGCAGTGAAAAAGCCGGGATCCCTCGCTTTTCTTTGCGAGTGATCGCTTCATCCGCGGTGGTAGCAGGCAAGCGCACAGGGACGGCGTGCCAGACCGCAGCTCAAGGTATGCGGAGAGCAAGTCGGCTGCTACTTGCGCAGGAGTTGCGGTGACGTCAGGACGACTCCGAACTCTGATTGGCTTTGATGGAAAAGATAGTGGGTAGGCCTCAATGCTAGATGCCTTGAGGTCTACCCCACTTTTGTTTTAATCACCCAATAAGAGTTCGGCATTCTGACATCATCGCAACCCCCTGCGCAAAAAAGCAGACAAACTTACGCTCCGCGTAACCGAAAAGCGTCGTTCACGTTGCCTCCGACTGCGCCGAGGGTGCCAAGAGGAATACCGCGACGGCCATGGACATGAAAGTGACGCCGAGTATAATTGTAACACGTAATAAGTCGGTTCTCGACTCACGATGTTTCCCTTGGCGTTGTGGTTCCTCGCAAACGGATAGAAGGCGCCCAGGGCGTGCCAGCGGTTGCACAGCTCCACGGTGGTGTTGTCCCAGAAGCCGCAGATGTCCGAGCCGGTCAGCGGAACGCCCAGGATGTTGAAGGTGAGCATCGCTGCGGCCACACGAGTCCTCACTCTTCAACATAAATGCGCTCTTACAACCGGCTGATTCTATTACGTCGATTGTTGGGGCTACCCTTAACCTTGCTCACGGCGAGACAATAAGTGTGATTAAACACGAAATGTTTTCGTAAGTTGTGACGGAAACTCAAAATTCAAAAACCGTGCCCGTCTATCCGTCGTACCTATATATGGTTTTCCGTTTTCTGTGCATACTTATAGGCCCCGAAAGTTGGCTTCCCAAGTCTGTTTTGTTAAAAATCGGGGAAAGCCGAAAGAGCCCGAATTGTAGAGGCCCTTGAATAAAATAATCCGAAACTTGGCGGGAACAAATATTTTTCTACGTCCAGAACACAGCCCGCACTAAACCGCTGCGACGCTACTGCAGTCTTCGAGAACAAATCCATTCATCTCGTTTTCTTCTCTTATCAGTACAAGGAACGTTTTTCAGGTGACCGAGTCACGCGCAAGTTCGGATTGGAGAATCCAATAAACACCGATTTGTTTTTCTGCACCGAAAAACACCGAATCTGCGAGAAAAAGAAACCCCGAAAAAACATATTTTAATAAAAAAAAATGTAAACCCAGAAAACAGGGAACCGTAGGACTCATACTTCGTGGAGGTGCACGTCAGCACAACTGGACTTATTACCATGGCAACGTAAGGACACACAAAAAAAATGTACAGAATTAAACTAATATACAGGGTGTTTCTGTTTTCATAAACAAACTGCTTTCATAAACAAACTGCCGGTCACGGCGGACGTCAGGGAGTGCCAAAAGCTACTAATAAGAGCAATAGTTACCTTAAAATAATTAACCCTTTAGTTAGTTGAAATGAACGCATGGTTTGAATTTGAAACATGCTGAGTGTCATGGGAAACCCCTGAATCAGTATTTTAGGACGTCTCGATGCGCGTGGGACGCGCGGGGAGGCGCTGAAGTTACCTCCCGTATAGAGTTCTTGTATATAGCTACCTACGGGGCATATCGAGGAACTCTACTCCCGTGCAGCTCCCGTGCAGCAGGCGCAAGGCCGGCGATGCGGATGGATGGATGGATGGTAATGGCTATACCCTTTCTAACGGGCGGCAGCTTGCGTCACTTAGCCTAGCATTTCGTCATCCCTTCTTTTTTTTTAAATTTGTATGAATCGCATGATGTTCATATCGTTCGTGTTTTCGCATCACCGGCCTTCCTGCTGAACGAGCAGTAACTTAAGTACACCCCTGCTCTTGGCGACAAATTGACATTCCCCTTACTTTTGTGTATGCAATTAAACAGAATCCTGCTATAGTTCGTCTCCACTTGTCATTTACTAACCGCAAAGACGGCTGGTTTATGGTACTTACTCAACAAGTGCGAGCTGATTGCTGTGACCGACGCTCCCGCTGCGAGAGCTCTTGCGCAGTGGGAGCACCAGACGAAGTTACCCGTTGGCGCTTGTTGCCTTTCGGCTAGTTCGTTTTAAGCTAAAGCAAAGTATAACAATGTCACAGCGAGCTCAAGACCATTCATGAAAGGCTGACCAAAGCGACGCTTTCGGTCACGCTGCAAATGTTGAGCTCCGGCGTGTTATTGCGCACAAGCAGCACGTGGAACCATCTTTGAAACACATATCCACTTGGCGTGTTCACCGTTTTTTATTTTATTAGCTACACAGAATTTCTTTGTCGGCTGATATTGCGAACCACGGTTATAGCAGGTAGTCGACAGTCCGACAATATAACGGTGGCGTAGGCAGCAGATTTTCTTTTGCTTCATCAGCGCTCTCTAGCGGAACATAAGAACTGACAGATTAGGAAATGCAGGGCGTTGAGAGTCCTGCGCATCTCATGATCGCCCAGAGCCAATCAGACTGCGGCATCAGGTGATCAGAACACCGAAGACCCAATCACGAGGCAAGAAACATAATAGGCAATTTAAAATGGAAAGAATAAAAACACGAAGGACTTTCATGGACAACCACACCCTTTCACAACCACACTCTATGAAAGTGTGTGGTTGTCTGTGAATGTTCTTCGTGTTTTTATTCTTTTCAATTTTAAGTATTCATAATCACAAAATGCTCGCCTTAACCAGTTCAGTAGGCCACGCCCTGCCCTGCGTTTCTGACAGCCGAACGTCCAGCCTGCGCTGGTACAGTCGGCCTGGTTGGGACAGAGCGACTCCAGCAACTATTCCATCCCTTCTAAGACAAGTTGACCAGGTCATGAATATTTGTGATGTTCATTCCGCGGCTTTCGTAATGTATTGTTATTACGTTGTTGCATTGTTTCTCCTCTTTCGTTCCCGTATCTCTGGTTTTCTTTTTTCAGTGGTTATTTACCACCAGCTCGCCTTCGGATTAACTTCTATTTACGTCAGTTGATGCAGTCTTGTCGAAACTTCGATCCACGGGTGTTATAGGACGCTAAGCACACCATTCGAAGACGGATTCCACGTGTCCCGTATACTTACACGATATGGAAGAGCGGAGGAGTCCCAGTCAGACTCGATGTCTCCGCTCCAGTGTCCCGAGTAGCGGCCCTGGCCCGAGAACGTTGACCGGGAAATGATAAACGGTCTGCGCAAGGTCACCTGCCGCAAGGAGCTGAAACAGACGGTGTATGTTTTCGAAGAGTTATGACTTGATCTGTCCTAAGCAACAAAGTTGGTCTCTATTAGCTTAAATTGTGTTGAAGACACGTCAATGAGGTTTTAGCCCTTTTGGGGTTCTAACGCTTCTTATAAATATATGAAATGTCTTAATGCAGAATTATATTCATACGGAGGAAAGCTCAGATTTCAGAGCGCCACGCTGCGAGCGTCGCATGCAAGAGTAATAGTTCATCAGTTATCAAAAACTTACGAAAAGAAAAAAACAAGAAACAAACAAGGGAGCAGGAGAGAGGACGCCGAGACGATGGAGATGCATCGAAGACTAGGCCAGATTATATAAAAAATTGCAAAAATTGCAAACAGAAGGAAGAAAAGAAAAGGAACAATACAAAAGGAGGATGTGGCGGCGCTTTGGAAAGACATCGCGGCGCGCACCAGGAGACTCAGACTGAAGGTCGGCTTGCTCTGGGTTCCTCCAAAATACAATTCTTCATATGAAGGTTTGATCACTAGAAAATCAGCGGTGGATCTTTTTATTTTGCTCGAATTTAGCTTCTTTGACTACATACAAACATCAACTGACCAGAAGCCCAAAAGAGATAATGGTAAAACTGAAGATTGGGTTCTCAATAAAAATTTGATCAAACCAACATAAAAGCCAAGCTTAAGAAAACAAAAATACCCGTCAAATTTTGGGAGCATTACGGAGGTGTCCCTTTTCAAGAATCATCACAAAAGAATGTTTAGCTGCACAACAAAAAACTTCAGAAGAGAAAACCCAGATTATGGATAACACTTGCATGCAGACATTTGAAACTTTCTTGTGTCGAGCCTCCCTGTTTTAGTTCTTTCCACTTCGGCGCTGTCTTCGGATTGGAAGTTGAAGCATTTAAAAGTACGTTCTGTCTCTTGAATGCGTTGTATTAGTGAGTTGGCTTTATTTGCATTAAACCTTAAGTCTGAGAGTCTTTCGCCTTCGACCAGTATAGAAACCACGAGAGGTGTTCTACAAGGAACCGCAACACTGCGCCTAGGTCGCGTCTACGACTGGTCTGTTTAGCGTCCTATACCGACAATGTAGAGAAAGTGGCCTAGAAGCAACGTTACTGGATTACCTCAGTTGCTGGAACTCCCGCTGAAGGGGGTACCCCCTTGCATCACGTCAGTCCGCCTCCGGTCGTTCGAAGCGCCATCTGGATTATCGCTTTACAGATACTGTGTTTTCCATAAGGCACGGTGGAACGCCATCTGAGACGCTATGCTTGCAAACATACTTATCCCATAGAATACACTGCAGTTACCAAAGCAGCCGTCCGGCGCTTCGAACGACAGGAGGCGAGTCGTGGTGAGTCGATGAGGAACTGCACCGTGCATGCAGTCGTGCTCATTGAGCAGTTGCGTAACTGAGCTAACCGTAATAACGTTGCCTAGAAGGGGCAATAAATGACGTCAAAAAAATATCGGTCTGCAACGCTGTCTGTTGCGACCCTGGTGGTTTGTTGTGAAAGTTCCTGCAAAAGGTGCGAGCAAACTCAAGTGTCGCTGTCGTCGCGGCGTCCTAGCTCGTGGTTGATGAAGTTTCCATGGTCTTTAAGGGTAACGAGCGACCTGCTGTAGAACAGTTGTCTGCCCAATCCCACTCCGCTGCTGCGCCAGCGCCAGCATCGCAATGGGCAACAGCGCGACACAAGTGTGACGTATCAAGCGGACATCGAGAGACTCCAAATGGGGACGCGGTAAGTTCACCAGGTCGGAGACACTTTCCCGGAACCGCAAGCGAAGCGCGAGGAGAGCGCCCTACTCACTCGTAGGTCCGGAGGGTCTGGGTGTAACCGTAGAGGTTGTGCAGGTTGTAGTGGCGCGAGAGGAACTGCCTCCCACTCATGCAGAGGGTCTTGGTTCGCAGCGCCTCGCGGCCTTCCCCGGGAACGTAAGGCGGTTCCTCGAGCACCGACGACGGGCAGCCGCGCTCGGATCCGTTGTACAGGCTGGACGGCTCGTTCAGGTCCTTAAAGGAGCCATGGAACGATATTTCTACTTTCGCTAAATACTACTTAAACTCACTCCCTAACGTTAATAACTAAGTAAACTTGCCTTAACATTTTTTCTCTTATAGGCAATGGCAGTCGCAAAAAATATTCGAAAAGATGAGCACCGTTGATTCCCTCAACTCGGAGCCAGAACAAGCGTCCTCGTGGTCTGTTGACTATCCTATCTAGCCACACGTGGGGTCGGCAAAGTAGAAAACGCTTGCTGAGTTTCAGGCATTGTTAGAGTTCGGCTATTCTCATCACTGCAGTGGTTGGACACGAGCCACTACCCGAATGTCCGCCGAGGCATTGATTGTTACGAGCCGAAGTCGAGTGCTCACGCAGTTCTCGTGTCCAATCCATAAGCCGCGCTCCACTTTCGTCACGCGGGTGGTTTCGATCAGAATCTACGTCATCAAGCTATGCGAAGGCAAGGCTGAAAGAAATAGTCCCCTTTTATCCTCGCGATTTCACCGCGACAAAGAAGCTTCTGAATCAGCGGCGGTCAGTGCGAGAATACTTGGGCCAGACTAGGACCAGTCCGCCTCTGCAAAGTCATGGGCACTCCAACCCGATATCGTTTCATGACCCCTTTAAGTGAACGTCGGAAGAATCGAGCGCGCATAGAAACGGCCAACACCGCCGAGTAGAAAGCCGTAGTGCCGAATCTTCAATGTCACCCACTGAGGGCCAGCGCAGGCCACACATTGAACACGTGTGCTCTTCCTGTGTTCGGCTTGAACTCATGTTCCGACTAATAAAATACGAGTTCCAGCCGAAAGTTGACGCAGCAATCGTATCCCATATGTTCCCCGCTCTAACGTGTTGCAGGCAATACGCTCTAAAAAAAAGTGTAGCCATCTCACCCGCTTATCACATATACGACACCCCAAAATTTCTAGTTCGACGTACAGCCTGCTGACGTCGAACTGGCGGACTCAACGTTTACGAGAGGTTTGATGACGGTGCGATATAACACATTAAACAGCTAAAAGTACCTAACAAAGACTACAGAAAAAAACAAAACGCTGAGCTTTTAAAGTAGGGCCAAGAAAACCCCGATTACTTTTTTGCAGGCAGTCAAACGTACATCAGCTATTTTAATAAGTTGTAAAACTCGGCTATCAAGCCGCTCGTGAAAGGTGGTAGCGTCGGTTAAACGTCAGTACGCTGTATGACCAACTGAAGTTTTGGGGATATGACATGGGGTGTAAAAATATGCCGTTTTAGAGCGCAGCTCTTAGGCGCCCGTTTCCGGCTTGAGCGGCGTCGCCGTCGGCGTCGGCGTAACCGCGCGGTGCATGTCGGGACATGTCGCGGGGGTCACGTGACCCCCCCCCGAGGCCACGTGCGGTGCATGTTGGGACATGTCGCGGGGGGTCACGTGACCCCCGCGCGGTGCATGTTGGGACATGTCGCGGGGGTCACGTGACCCCCCTCCCGACATGTTGGGACATGTCGGGGGGTCGGGGGCTCGGGGGGGGGGTCACGTGACCCCCCCCGAGGCCACGTACGGTGCATGTTGGGACATGTCGCGGGGGTCACGTGACCCCCCTCCCGACATGTTGGGACATGTCGGGGGGTCACGTGACCTCGAGGGGGGTCACGTGACCTCGGGGGGGAATCACGTGACCCCCCCCCGAGGTCACGTGACCCCCCCCCCCGGAGGAGAAGGAGGGTATACCCTCCCCTGAGTACCCTTCCCTCCTCCTACTCCTCAAGAGCTGCGCTCCAATTCGGTGTTACAGGGAGTTGTAAACGGCTTTCACTTTTTTTTTTGTGTGTATATAAACTTCAGTGCTACAGCTCTTTACCCAAGTGGTTTCCGAGCAGCGGCTCCTTTAAAGGCCCATACCACGGTTGTGTTTGAGAGTGTTTGTGTGAGTTTGACTCCGTAGCAGGCGGCGAGAAACCAGGACATATTCCGTCTTCAGAATGTCGCGTGCCCAGCTACTCCTCTGAATTGGATCGCATCGCTACGGCACAAAGCACAGATGAGCCAATGACTCGACTCCGATTCTCAACTATAAGAGCGCAGTCAAACGAGCTCAAACGCAACTGGGTGTATGGGCCTAAAGGGACCATGAAATGATTTTCCGACTGCCTCATGGCTTCCTTCCTCAACCCTAAAGCGAAATGAAAAATCGGCGCGGTCATGTTTAAATGGCTTGGGCACCGGTACGACGACTCCGTAGCTTCCACGGTTTTTCTTAAGCACACCATGGAATTGTCATTCGCAAGCGATGGCGAAAGTGCCGTACGCGGCACTGAATGGCCACGAACGCGAATTCAAATATTCTGTCGACGGTTTGGTTGCTGACGAGCGCATACGTCCACGTGATGCAGAGATCTCTGACCAATCGCGGCCCACTCCCTCGACAAGGAGCACTTCCGTTTCCAGCGGAATAACATACTTTACACCGCAGCCAACGCGATTTAATACGTTGCTGGCCGAGTCCAGTCTTGTCAAGGGGAAAACAGACAAGAATTTTTCATCTGTTTTTTTTTTTCGTACGCGATTACTGGAGGCAACGAAAACGAAAACGGAATTCCTGCTCCGAGCTCTATGAACATTGAGCAGAAAAATGGGGACCTTCATTTGGGACGCGCTGGAATATCCTTTCATGGTCCCTAGAGCCCGATGCGTAACTAACACTTGCCTGACAGCGAGTCGCCGTGATGATCTCTCAACATCACCTGCCGGGCCAAAGCGGGGCGAACATTGAAAACGATTGCTGCGTCAGCGTTTGCTGGGACTCGTGCTCAATCAGTAAGACACGAGTTTCAGCGGGACGCTGACGCGGACTCAGGTTTGATCTGTGTCCAGCGTTGGCGGTTAGGCGAAGGCACTCAAGCACTATGGTCTTACTATCCGGGAGGTATTCCAAAGGGGCTAACAAAAACAACAGGAACATGAAATACCAATGCAACTCGGTGGCACCTAAGAGATCCCCCCGTAGCTTAGTAAAATGGCCTACATAGGCCTTTTCAACGTTCCGCGAGCAGTGGTCGAGAGCAAAGCACGCGATGAGTCAATGGAAATGTCCTTCATTTTCCTTCTGGCCCAGAGGCATATACTACGGTCTGCCGAAAGGAGTGCTCTCGCATTTAAAACCTTGTGCGTCAGGAGTCGACCGAATTATATGAAGAAATTTACTACCGCAATTATTTTCACCTGAAATGTGCCCGCTGAACCGAACTCTTCAACCTATTTCATGCAAATGTACTACACATGCGCAAGAACCTGGAACTTATAGATTGGTATTAGTTGAAAGTAATCTATGAAATGTGTCAAAAGCATGAGGGAAATTTCGACATTTGTCCAAAGAGCATATGCCCTTCGTGTCAGAAACCATTCCGCGTTTGCTCGGCGAGTGCTGCAAGCGCTGCGTGTTCGCTGAAACCAGATCCGCGTGGGACGAAGTTTCCTGGCATGTGCTGTGCCGACAGTAGCGCCACCGCCGCGGCATGACGTCAGAGCCGTGCGTTGGTCTATGCTTCCTCGGATTACGGAAACTCCGTTGCATCACCCTTTCTGATGGCATAAAAACGCGTAGACCAGGTTTTGAAGGCCCTGGAACGCAAAACACTCTGCGGACGCTTTGCGCAGAACTGAACGTCGGGAACGTTGCGGTCCCCACAGCATCACTCACGAGCCCGAGGCCGTCGAGAAGACTGTTCCTCACATCGTGGAAATAGGAGATCATCCTGCTCCAGTAGTCGCCGCCCAGCGGGCGGGTAAAGTCAGGGAAAGACCAGACGACTGCGGTCTCCAACCTGAAAGAGAAGGCCACAACGTTCTGGTAGAGCGATTTGAATAAAAGGAATTGGTTGCCTCTTTGATTGGACTATGCATGGGTTCTCAGACACTTGATAACAGGGGTTCAAAATTCGAGCTTCACCGTTACCACCCCATAGGCGAAGTGTTCTTAACACTTTAGTATGGGTATCATTATGTATTGTATAGTATACAGCGTACAGAGTTCTTTATAGGCCGCCTTGTTTTCGGCCCCATACACCTACGCTTCGTGGTATGTGACGCTAGTGGTTGTGACAAAACTTATTTGAGAACAGGATGTTACCTGAATTTGACAGAAAATTTTACTTTAAAAATTACCACGAAGGCCTGCAATATCTTCTTATTTTTGCGATATAAGGCCTGTGCGGCTGCCGGCTCATTAAGAAGTTTCGTTTTTCAATATCTTTAGTCTGACAATGTCAAATTCTTAAACTTTCGCGTTAGTGAGGCTCAAATCGCTAGGTTGATATCCCTACAGAGTTTGAGCCGCGATGTATACAGTCATACTCAACCCCGAGGATTTGCCGCAAACAATACCAATCACACATTTGGATTATTGTAGGGATGACTCTCCAAAATACGTACTAATTATGAGCATTTAAACGACAGGTTTCCAAGTCGCTAAATTGTGAACAATACTCTAATAAATTTTAATTGCAATATACTCAAATTTAAAAAAAAAGACTAAAGAATTTTGCGGGTATCTCTGATATGTATGTATTTTACATTTGTTAAATCATGTTTATATTTGATATTTGCCTTTGTGTTAAAATGTTTCTGACTAAATGGGTTCCATCATACTTTTGCTAAAAAAAAATGCGTGGTAAATTTGAGATCCTGATTTTTTTTGTTAGGCTACATGTCTGTATATCACATTGCCCGGTAGGCCGGCGTCGGGTGCCTGTGCTCTGCTGAATACGTACACGAGCTATCGCGTGAGTTACTACGCTCACGTGCTGTGTAGGGCAAAAAATGATAAAATTCTCGAGCCTTAATACGTGCTCGTAGCAAAAAAGAAAAAAGATGAAAAAAATGATGAAAAAATGCGTAGGCCTTATTGCATAGGGGCGAGTGGTAGTAACTCAAGAGCTGGGGATGTCATGGATGAAACGTTGCATGTAGCCGCTCAACGTCTATACAGGAGAGGGCGCTGCGGTCAAATGCGTATATAACCACGTTAAACTTTTCATGCATTGGCTGCACGTTTATAGACGAGAGGGCGCTGCGGTCAAATGCTCAAATGCGTATATAATCGCGTTCCATACCAGACATTCTTTCTGACATGGACGAAACCGACCGAAAGGCTCGGCATGCTGCGGCTCAGCGTCTACGCTGACAAGCACCACCAGAACTTCGCCCCAAACTTTCAACATCATTCACCACGTGGAGATGTTTTGTTCCTGAGTTGCATAGAACTTTATAGTTTGTTTTCTCTCTATTTTCGTCTGCGAAAAGCTATGTACTTGCTAATTGCTGTGTTACAACTGCAAAGGGGACAGAGTCCTCGTCAGGTATCACGCCTTTAGTCACTGCGCACCTGCCGGGAAAATTAAAAAAATAAAGAAGTTAATAAAATAAATAAAAAAGTTAACTTATCCGGCTTGAAAAAACACAATTCTATTTTCTCGAGAGCTTCCTGTATTATAATTAGAGTTCCGTGTTTTCGGATAAATCCGGAAAAATTCAGAAAAACATGCTCCGGTAAAATTTGGGTAAATATATCAATTGACTCAAGCGCATTTTATTTTTTATCTAGCATACACGTTTTACACCCGCGTAATATTTAGTTATGATTTTTATTAGGAAAACGCTGCGAAATCGGAACTTCGATTTTTCGGAGAATCGGAAATCAAACAAATAGAAACTCCAATGAACGCCGAATGTTCGGCAAGAAATAAGCTCCGGAAAGCACCCTCCGAATTCGACGAAGGATAAACTCTAGGAAAACACGGAATCCTAGTTATAGTTTACAAGGTCTGTATGTAAAATAGATGCACATGTTTAGTTGTAAGTCAACAGCGCTCACTTACAACTATACTTTATCAAGAGCTGAGCTGTCAGCGCCAAGAACGTGTACTTGTAAGTCACTGCTGTTGTCTGTCAGTCTTCTTTTACTCTGTCCGTGTCCTTGCGCTGTTTGTATTTTTAAAGATATAACTCAATACGCCGAGTAAGTTAGTCTGCCTTTTACGCAGAGGTACACAGTGACGTCACGGCGTCGAGCTCTGAATGGAGGGCGAAATGTGCAGAGAGAAAGGCGGAAGTCTTCTGCGTGTAGCCATGGTACCTTATCCCCATCAGAGCCAGCAAAGTCAGACAGGAAAGGTCAGGCAGCCATTGCTACCCCACCGGGGACGTCTACTCGTCGGATCACATCGCTGCCTTGCCTTTCCAGCGGATTTTTAAAACAGCCAGGTAGCTTAGGAACGAAGACTAAGCGCTCGGTGAAGAAGGCAGCATGAACACTAGTTCGAACGGCACATTTGTTAATTTTTTTTGTGCTACAACAAACGAGAGCTCACACGCGGCCGAGATTACGTTTGCTGCTCATCCCAGGCGTCTGCAGAGGCTGAAGTTCAGCGCACCCACGCGATCACCTCCTCGAACCCTCGCGCTTTCTTCTGTAGTCGGTGACAGGCCAAGAGTAAAGCTGGGAGCTCGTTCCACGTCCTTGCACTTTAGGAGAACGGACGGCGAGCAGATCTCCTCCCCTCAGCGTTCGTTTTGCTAACGTAAGAAAGACGGGGAGGAGCGTCCATTTTATTCGTAACCTTTCACCGACTATATACGGCGAAATCCCTCTCGAAGCCCACATGAGTACCTGTGGTCTACACGAAATGTGTAGAGCACTTCGGACCAAACTCTTCCTCACACACCTGCTTCTCAAGAGCTGATTTGCGAAACTTCGGCACTTAGCTCACTTTGTATGATATCTGCCAACAACCACTTCACGTGAATTCGGTTCCCGTCAGGGTGTCTTTATGTTTGTCGTAAATGTGCCCTTTGA
Organism: Ixodes ricinus; assembly: GCA_037355805.1. Lineage (NCBI taxonomy): Eukaryota > Metazoa > Arthropoda > Arachnida > Ixodida > Ixodidae > Ixodes > Ixodes ricinus. The sequence goes on along the minus strand of JAZHYW010041082.1, from coordinate 41,021 downwards.
TTTATAATACACGTGTCGTTAAACTTAGTGCAACGCTGCAACATAACGAATGGACGTGCCGGGATTTTTATGTCTAATTCGAATGATAAACATTTTTTTGTGTGAAATATTCGGAATGAATAGGTATAGGGTCCACCAAGAATAGGCATAACCTTTACCGAATTGACTGAATGGTAACACCTAATACAATTCTCCCGAGTGCAAAAAAATGACCGCATCTTTACGTGGTGAATGATGCTGGATCGGGGCGAAGCTCTGGTGGTGCTTGTCCGCGTAGGACGCCTGAGCCGCAGCATGCCGAGCCTTTCGTTCGTTTTCATTCATGTCAGAAAGCGAATGTGTGGTATGGAACGTGGTTATATACGCATTTGAACATTTGACCACCCGCGTCCTCTCGCCTATAAACGTTGAGCCAATGCACGCAAAGTTTAACGCGATTATATACGCATTTGACCGCAGCGCCCTCTCCTGTAGAGACGTTGAGCGGCTACATGCAACGTTTCATCCATGACAGAAACCCCAGCTCTTGACTCACTACCACATCTCAGAGCCCCTACTCGTCTCTGCTCCGTGTCGTGGCCGAGTGGTGTAGGGCGATGGATTCAGAAACCCACCCCGCACAGGCCTGAATCCTGTCGACTGTGGAAACATATTTTCCTGTACGTTTTTTATCATTTTTTTCCTACACGAGTATGCGGAGCTCACGAGTACGAGCACGAGCATGGACACTCGACGGATACGGCCAGCTTCCCTAAGGAGTTTCTCTAAAAGTAGGCAAAGTGACTTTTGGACATGTCTTTGAACCTGTTGAATTGGTAACTGACCACGAGTGGCAAAACCTTGAGATTACAGTTGGCAAGGTGAAGTGCTTTTTCCGTCTTTTTAACACAAAGATCGAGAAATATTGATCATATCGAGTCTTATGTATATTTTCCTACTGCGGAAATTGAGAACGAGTTCGTCAATGCGGCGGCAAACGAACCGCCTAAAAGTTCGACTATATGCCGAGCTACGATACTCTGGACAAAAAATTCTGTAAATAACGCAAGATTAACGCCAGCCAGGGTTTAGGAAGTTGGGGGGTGTCGAACCCAGTAAAAAACGGAAAGAGTCCTACAAGTCCCAAGTTTACGTCATGGAAATTGCCTCCCGCGTGTCTCAGTAAACGCTATGGCGTTACTGAGACAGGTTTCCGGGCGGTCTGCGGAATTTATGCTAGAAAGAGGTATTCTGAAGATGTGTACGTGTTGTTAGCACTGAAAAATTCTACGCCTAAGGTCCCGCTGACAATTGCTGCGTTTACCTAAAAAAAAGTGTCCCTGTCACTTTTACTAGCGAATAAAGAAGTTTTATGGTAGTTTCTAAATATATCTGGTAAGTGTTTGAAGGGCCACTTTGATATACCGGGATGCGAGACTATCAAGGTGGCGCACGGGCCTAGTCTGTTGGGTACGATTAGGCAAAAGCTTAGTCTGGAGTACAAGGGCTGTATATTTTCGCAAGATTGACTGTCCACTGTGTGCGTATAGTAACAGAGAATTGAAATGGTAATCTGGCTTCTTGCCCAACACTTGCAGTTGATTTTTGGGTGCAGAATCCTGATAAAATAATATAATTATTTGATAGCCCAAAATATTCCAGCAATACTGATAGATGTAAACGACTTGCACTACTTGATTCCTTTCGCATGTCCCCGTCTGTTGAAGACACTAGAGAGTTTTGTGAATAGGGGCCTGAAAGTTTGGGGGCCCCAAAGAATTAGGCTCACCACCGCATGCGCAGAACCCCAAACTCCGCTCTAGTTTTTGGTTGGTCTCAACGTAGAGAAATATGCGGGAACCCTAATATCTAAATAACTTACCAAGAAATTACCCAAGAACGTAGGGATTGACCCACGCCACACGCGCAGGCCTCCCCGTATAAAAGTTTCCAAGTGCAGTTACGCGCACAGCTGGCCAGTATAGGAGGCGCTGCGCTACACCTAAAACAAAGCCACGCCAACGTTGGAACAGATTGCAGGAGGCTGCCTGCGCTGGCCTCGAGTTAAGTTTGAGATGACAGTCATTGTAAATTCAACAGTGCCCAGTTTGCCTTCTGATGACGCCATCTCATCAGCACTATGGCTTCTTATCTATGAGGTGTTGCGTTGCATGGAATGTGGTGTGCTCAGTTGTTGCCGCCGGTTGTTCTTCAAGGTATTGCCTGTGATGTATGGATGTGGTTCCTCCACAAGACGAGGTGGATGCGGCCCTTCTCGAGTGGTATCAATTGGATGTAATCCTTCCACAGGTGATATGGATGGCCAAAGGGCGTCGATGTATTTCCGACGCAGAGCAAGGGGGGTGACGACCAAGCATATTAGTGGATTCTAAATGCATTAGCATGAATTTCTGGGGCCACACACGTCCTCTTTAGAAAATTAACACTGACCCAGTAATGAGCCCGTAAAGGAAATACGAAAAATAAAAAAAGCAGAAAAAAAGCCAGAAGAGAAATTGTCTGTGCATTCCAAGAGTGATGTGTGCGGCCAAGAGTCATACTAACGCACTCTAAGAATCAACGTCATTTTTCAGTCTTTCTTTTTGGTTTGTATATTTGACTTTGTTGACTATACTTGATGTGAGCACATTGCTCAAGCTGTCAAGTCTTCTCGTTTCTTATCCATTGTAATTTTCGCGTTGCTTTGATTTTACCCGAAAGAAGCAACTATCCAAACGTCAACATTAGTCAGATTTAATAACCAAGCGCCAAAAAGTAAATGTCATGGTCTCACTTTTGTGGGTTTAAAATGTCTAAATTAAAAGGACAATGAAAAAATAAACGATGAACTGTAATCACGGTGGATTTATTAAAGTGTGATTATTTAATCGAAGATAGAAAACACAAAGATGCCGCACCGCGATGTTGCATACAAGGGTTTCGCTGCGGTCAGAATTGGCTGCGAAACGGAGATGCGGAGCTCTGACTTGATTGAGTGATATGGGTAGATCTGACAAAATGGATGTCTTGAGCTCTACCCACTATATTTTTCCACCAGCCAATAAGAGTTTGGCGTTCTGACATCATTGTACTACCCTGCATGAACTTGTGTGCTCTCCACATAGCTATGAGCTTGTTCATACGCTACTGCATTTTGGGTGCCCTAATGCGGGTTTCGTTCTAATTTGTCGCCATATACTGCAACGTTGCGCGCGGGGTGTTCTGAATTTGTGTTCACACTCACTACGGCATTGTAGTCCCTAGACTCGACGCCACTCTGCAAAATTTTTGAAATGGCGTCGATCCTGCGCTGTGCGTGTAGAATAAGTTAGATGGAAACGTCTTTCTCTTTGGCGTCGTGTCGGAAGAAGTAGGATGTTGGATTTTCAGAGAATACCGTGCAAGAAATGACGCAGTGTGAAAACTGATATGAGGCATTACTGATTATAGAGAATTTGTCTCTTCCAGCGGTTGGGAATGCCCAAGGGAGAATATAAGTTTGAAAAGAAAATTATTACCACGGTGAGGGATCTCATAATCTCGCTTTTATTTTCGCGAAGGTACAGAACCTGCTCCCTGTCGTACGTGAAGGGTTTCAGGTTTTCCATGTAGTCTGCATCCAGCCAAATAGCTCCTATACGATGGGACATCTTATCAGTGTGTTGAAGACATGACATTTTTCCCACTCAGAAGAAGGCTTTAAAACTTCTAGGCATTGGGCTGGCGGCTCTGCCAGGGTGGAGTTCCAGCAATTCCGTTGCTGAGTATCTTGCTCAATTACATGCAGCTGTTTATAAAATTGTGAATATTTGCGCAGGGGTATTTTACGATTAAATTATTTTATGACAATTTTTTCTAATATTTTTAAATCGGGAAATTCACCAATGTATAATCGCAACAATTAATTCATTTTGGCAATTTCGGCGTTTTCAAAAAAGTAGTTTTGTTTTTGCGCTATTTACCTCAAAAAAAAGGTGTTTTATGCCTTGTTCAGGAGGCAGCGCGGCAAATTTGAAGCTATATTGTAGAGAAAAAGCGATGATCTTGGCCTAAAAGGGGAGGTAGAGCGCGACACTCGTTGTCACGGTAGCCAGTTTTGTATTTTCCTAGACAAAAGTGTTTTCATCGAAGATATCATTGTTAGAAAGAGCCATTAAAATATAAGGGGAAAAATTGTCTGCCCACTCATACACTCATCTTAATAAAATGTGACACAACGTTCGTAAGCATAAAATGCGATGTACGTCTTGGTAAAGATAACAATATCTAATCTAAGTTCAATACCTACATATAGTAATTTACATAAAGGGAAACATTATTAATGCTCCAGGATAGACTTTATTGCTGATGTGAAAATGAGTATATAGTACAAAAATGAATCTTGTTCACGTGAGAAACCGATGGGGCATGCAGAGTAGTGATGCGAGAAGAATAAGGCTTGATTCTCTTCACTTTTGCTTATATCTTGCTCAAGCTGGTGGTATGGGAGCGTACCATTCATTGCCTGACCCCGCCTGCGCAACCTGGGAAGAGGCGTAACCTAATGCAGGATAGGCGTAGGATTCTTGTCTGACGAGCATCGGCCATTCTCAGAATTGCCGGTATTTCAGTTTTCGAGGGCTATTAAGTGTCAAGAAGGGAGAGTGGGGAAGTTTATTTATTTGTTTGGTTAGCTAACTGGCGGCAAGATTCCAATATTTCTTATCCTAAATGGCGAGGTAGTGGATTTCGCGGGAAAATCGACAAGAAGAAAGTTTGAGAATCGGTGTTTCCTCTTTCTAAGCCATAATCTCCGGTACTGGAAAAACAAGTTGGTGTTTGTATGATGGGCCGTTGTTTCCAGCATTACGAGTACAAAGTGGACAAACAGCTGTATCTCGGCTCCAATATGAAATTGTTGAGCAATACAGAAAATTCTGGTGATTTTAACAAATAGTCAAGCTCAAGTATTACCTAGACCCTGAGTTGGCACCAAGGTGTTATTAGACAGACAGATTTACAAAGGGTTTAGCTTGGCACAGGTTAAGGTCCTAGATTGTGGAAACGACACCGGAGCTGTTCTGCGGGGCCCGGCGGGAACTTGCGCCCATAGCTCAAAGACGTGATGCAACGTCACTCAGGTCATATCTCGAGGGAGTTGAGGCCGCCCCAAGCGCCTCAGCGGGGCCCAGACGTAGTCTGTCTGTTTTCTGGCGATCACCTAGTGGCACTTGACAGCCCTGTCTAAATGTTGCATGGTGGCCGCTGGTTATCACTCGGGAGATTCCTCCCAAGAGACTGAACTTACAACGTCAAGTTTAATGCGAATAGCATTCTTTGGATACTTCACGCACTTTTCGTCTATGTATCTATCTATCTATCTGGCTATCTAACCTCTTACGCCGCGGGTCGATAAATAAATAAAAAAGACCGGCGCCGGCTGGGATTCGAACCGTTGACCCTTTGATCAGCAGGCAGACGCGCTAACCACAGAGCTATGAAGGCAGTCATTCAACGCATTCTAAACGGTTGTTTATATCTTTACCATAGACGCGCTTACAGCGCTGTCACAGCTAGCGCGCGTTCCATGCACGAGGGCTCATTCCGCTTCGTGAGGCTGAGCACGGCCGCTAGCTCACCCTCTCCCGCGCTCGGGAGAGGGTGATGTAGCGGCCGTGCTCAGCCTCACGAGAGCGGAATGAGCCCTCGTGCATGGAACGCGCGCGCACCGGTAGCTGTGACAGCGCTGTAAAGCGCGTCCTATGGTAAAGATATAAACAACCGTTTAGAGTACCGTTGGTTGAGACTAGCTGAGACGCCAGAAAGTCTGGTCGGTACCATTTTGAGTGTTTGTGCGTATGGCGCGTGCTTTGCTCGCCTTCCTAAGTGACACAAACGCACGTGCTGGGCTGCGGAGATCGTGCGCAGGGCTGTGAAAGTGTCAACAAATTTAGAATCGCCTCAAGAGTGGGCTGGCGTATCTAGAGTGTGCCGGCCACCTGACGAACGCGCATAACTCCGCACCGTTTGATGCTATTCGCATTAACGTAGATAATCATTCCCAAAGGATGGGTTCTGCTGATTTTCTTTTCCACAATTTCAGTGTGTTGGCTCCTTACCAGGGGTTGGATATCTAAAAAGTATTATGAATACAAATATATTGAGATTAATATGTGTTTTAAGGTTGTGAATACAGATACTGAGATATATTTGTCTTATGCAACAGGATAGCACTTGATTTTCTGCGAGACCGGTGAAAAGGTGCATAAATACAGATATTTATAAAATTGCTGAATCTGCGCTGGGTGGGAAGGGAACTGTATAATATGAGTGATGATTTATTCTGCGCTTTGCCATTTTATGATGTCTCTACTCCGAACCTGTATTTATCATCAATGCAACTAAAGAAACATATCATAGAACCGCGGGACGGTGCCATGCTTGACAAAAGGCGTCCTGTTTTGCCATGAGGGCGCACCTTCAAACTGTCGTTATAAGTTTCCGAGTCACTATGTAGGCGTGGGGAAAATGGAGAATAGCACAGCAAATTTTCTTTCAATCAACTCCTTTCATCGTTCTTCTGCTATTGGAAAGAGTGGAGGGTTTTTAGAGAGAGCTGATTTTGTTATTTTGACTGTTTTCGCAACCACAGTTTTTAAAAAGAAATATCAGTGACTGAGATGGACTATGTTATAGGACGGGTTCATATTGCGTTTCACTACTGAGATAGAAATACATTTTCAAATTATATCTAAAGAGAATACAGATACTACAAGTATCACTAAGATATTATCGCATTCATTTGTATCGCGATATTACCTGTTTCCAGCTAACGATATTGCATGAAGTGGGGGTGGAGATGGTGAATGCTATGTTGGAGTTTGATTACTTAAACACAACGTTTCTTTATCTTGCCTAAATTCTTCTTGCTCAAGGAGTTGGATATATTGCCCCGGCCCACGTAGCTCCGAGAAGCTACGAGTAAGTTTGGTACGCCGTACTGACAGACAACTGGGGGAACACTACAGCGTTCTGAAGTTGAAGAATTTTCTCCGGCTCATTAGACGTCAGTATGCGTTTGATTTCATGAACTCCACAGCAAAAATTGTTCCAGTCAGGCTTGGCGTTTATAAGTTACATATCGTGGCTGCACTTTGCACTATTTAGCTCATGTGACCATTTGACTGATAATGAGAGCAGTGTGAATAGGATAATCTGCTTAAGGAGCCGACAGTATATATTGTACTTTTTTCCACATACATATTTATTTTGTTGTGATATTGTGTTTTGCAAACGGAGCGTATACATTTATTTTTTGAAGTAATCTAGTATATTGTTTTGATACGCGAATCTATGTGTCTGTAAACTGCCGAATAAGATGAGGGAGTTGCTCGTCTTGAGGTCCTGGCTTCTTCAAATGAAAATTTCACCGAGGAGCTCCAGTGCCCAGTAGGGTTGCATGTACTTCCCACAGTGCCGTACTGTTGACATGGTCTGGCTTAATTTGGCCCATGAACACAAAAGGGTCCACGATCCGTTCGTACTCATTGTAGACGGACGGATTGGATTACACGATGTCTGCCGATCAAGAAATATAGCACGGCACGTATACAATATGTTGCGCTGATTAAAACAGCACATTCGCGGTGGCGCTGTATCGACACGGCGCAGAGGTTTCACTTTTGAGAAACTTGCATTTATGCCTTACCTGGCGTGAGTGGACAGCTTACTCTGCGGATTTATATCTTGTAACTTGTCCATCTGACAGGTTTGATCGGGTTGTTCGATGTAGGCCGTGAACGGCATTTGCTTCCCATAGAGTTGGTACTGGTTGCAGTCCGCTTTGAGATACCCTGCTGCGGGGAGCTATCTTCTGCTCCATGTCCTTTGGACAGAGGTTCGAGCGTACCATCCGTATCACACGTTTCTGCTTCGGCGGCCGCTTCCACTTAGCCAGTGTCGATCTCCATTATACTGAAAACAAGAGAGGAGGACGAGACAGTGAGGAGGTGAGGCGTTGCTGTTTTGTGTATGTCTGAATGCACCCAAACGGCGGTCAAACGAGTCTGCAAATGAAATATGGAGCGTCCAGAGTTGAGGATGTCGTCGTCATTACGTCAACGGTGACGTTTGCCTGAGTCGAAACTTGTAGATATTAATACGCACGCCGCCGTCTCGTCCAGTATCCGTCTTCCGTTCCCACTTCACCAAAAAACGGTTCTGTGTCCAGTTTTGGGACGACATTTTGCGGGCTGGTTTAAGGTCGGCTTCATAAGCGAAGCGCTAATGTAGCGCCACGTGCCGTCACATCGTTCACCATGAAGGCAGTTTTGACGTGAGATAGCTGGTAATGTTGCGCTTAGCGCGAGGTAAGCGCTACGTTTTCAGCGCCCGCTCATGCGTGAACAGGTCAGCAGTGCGCCCGCAATCTTCACCTAACAGCGCGCTTTAGCCGCGCGCAATTGCTGTGTCCTGTTTGAGCAGCTCTTAGCACAGGTACTAACTGCACGGTATGCCTGCTGACCTAGAGAGTGTGCCGCCTAAAATGCCGGGCTTCATCAGAGCTTATTATGCCACGCATGAAAGAAGTAGTAGTTTTTTTTTACAGTGTAAGTAGGCCATATCCAATGACAAAACTATGTTGACTTCCTGTGTTGCACCTACCTATCATAAAAAGACGTGTAGCTCGGTTAAAGCGCTGTGGCTGCAAGTAGCGAGGTGTAGGCTGCGGAGTTCGACGGATTTCGATTTACGTGGCGCAAATGTTCGTCGCGACGATGGTTTAGAATTTGTCCATGGCAAACCCAATCCAACTCGAAAAGCGCCATTATTTTGGGCGGCATGTGAAGGCGTTTGAGCATTTTACCTGCAATTTTCAAGATACAATGCATCAAGTGTTGAATGTGGACTTGCCCCATTTTTTCGAAGAATATTCATTAATTCTAACCAGGGAATGGAAACAATGGGTTTCGTTCCCAAATGGCTGAATCGTTCTATTTTATTCTTCTGGATTCCCAACAGTGAATAATGACGCTTGATGTAAGCCAAAAGGTCAACGTAAGCTGACGTAATCAAAAAAAGCATAGACAACTGAAAAAATATCCAAAACAATGTCCCGAAAGCATTGCACTTTCGCTGAGTGGTAATCGCACATAGTGGCTATACTCGTTTCACGATTTGAGACAAAAATCCTCTGATCTAATGAGGCGTTATAGTACGTGATATCATTTCCCCATATCGAGGCCATGGAGGTCTTTCCTGCTGACAATTAGAACTCAAAAGGTCAGCGACAAAATGTAGTGTTCTAGGCTGTTGTTTTTCTCTCTTCTTTTGACCGTAATTGAACTTCGTTAGGTTGAATCTTCATCCACACTACGCTTACAATGGAAGAAAGATAAATATATGCTATTTTTAAAACGATATAATTTGATTAGCCATTTTTCCCAGAGGAACAACGTAATTTTTGCGAACATATTGTCTCAGCCTACACGCTGCCCCGCCGGGAAATTGATCGTATAGTTGTCTCATAACTGCTCCCAAAATAGCTCAAAATTTGGCTGACCGAAGTGGTGGTGGGAGCATTCATTTGACGTCCGTTGGTTTTGCAGCAGACGACTATCATTCGATGCCGGCGCTACAGGGATTGTAAATAGCTCATTTTTTTTAGGTGGCAGTTATATAATGGCATTGCAGATATCGATCGCGTGACCATGCGCATTGTATAGATGCAAACCCAAACACCCATTTTTTCCCACACAATAGCAGGAGAATCCTCCACTTCTAGTAGATACATGGGAAAGAGGAGTCACACATCAAAGAAATGTAGGTGTGGCATTGTCCCTGTCTACATGACAGTGCTAGATTGCGCATGGTCACAACAGTCATACGGCCTGCATCTTCTCCCGGCGTTGTTAAGAGATTTTGTCCGCCTACTAACTCTAAGCAGTTTTGTTTAATGATGGTGCTCATTTTCATCCTTGATGTAGCATGAACCTGAAGAACAGTTATCTAAGATTGCTGTTCGAAGACCCTGTTACCGACACACAGTTCGCATATTAACAAACCTTTTTTTAAATTTTTCAGTTCCGGCAAACTGCAACTTACTAACTCCCATTATATTCTTCTACAAAGCAAATCTGGAAAGGTGGAATGATCCGGAATCATTCCAACTTCTGGAGTGGCAACCTGCGACACTGGCGTGTACTGAATTCTGAGAGTTAACATACATACATCTCAAATTACGTTAGACTGTTTATATCTTCTTCTGTTTTATGCATTTTTGATATATATACATTTAACGTTTTATATTTTATAAGCATGTGTTTTCTGTTGTAGGAATTTACTGTGTACCTACTCTGTCCTTGATATTCTAGGAGGAAAGTAGGTCTGCTCGATTTGACGAGCCAGGTACTGCCTATACAAGAGCCGGTGGGTTGATTTAGGCACGTCTGCACCCCCTGCTGTCCTCTAGGTGCCTGCAAAGGGCGGCCCTCTAAATAGGGATGTTGATAAATGGATTTGGCGCTGGTAATACTGCACTTTATAACGGGGGTATGTCACCTTGCCTCCTTGTGTTCCAATGCTGCCTGAGGAAAAAAAAAATAGCATTACAAATGTTAGCTGTGCCGAGGTAGTAGGCCCAGTAATGTGAAGATGGTGTGGTACTTCGAATTCTTCTGGCATTTCGAGGAGAGATCTTCGTTGTCGTAGGCCTGCGGCTCTGTTTTCGAGTGAATTCACAATGGTCGTCTCGAGAAGCTGGGCGATTACGCAAGTATTACGGTTGCCTAGATCGCTGGCCCAATGAAATCTGGATTCGTTCCGACAAGGTTGGTCGAGTGGAATCTGTTGCCATTGCGAATTTTGTTCTATTACTAGTACCGTCGATTTCACTCGGCGTTGCCAATAATGACAATTTTCGTCTCCGGCCAGCCACTACAATGACAATCCTAACATCTGGCTCCACTTTGCTTACCAAATTCGAAATCTGATTGACGTCGTATCCAAATGTCTCAGAAATTATATCTGTATATTGCCATGGCGTCTTCCGCTCTCTGCTAGGCAGTCTGAAAATATGACATCGTCTCTTCCGTCTGCTCTGCTAAAGTCGAAAAATTTCGATTCCTTTTATTTGTCACTGTTGTTAGGTCTTCGTTCAGAGCTAAAACTGCGTTAAAGTGAAAACGATCCTTGTAAAATGCGGGTTCTACCCGATTCGATGTTGGTCATCCCTTTAGTGACGCAAGAGCCATCACTATGGTGTAGAAAAGCATAAGTAAATAAACTCATCTAATTAATGTTACATAATGTAAACTGGAAACTACAGACGAATCAACGCCTTTTTTATTTAAGGTTATATCCCGACAGTTTATGACCAAGTTCTCCTTTGATCTTCACGACAAAAGAACACATTGATGCCAGCTTGAATAGACGTGAGCATCGGCTTTTGCGCATCTTATTTTATTATTGGCTCAAATCTTGGAACAATGTTATGAACTATCATTCCATATATCTAGTCAAAATTTTGATATCATCCTGAAAATCGCCCACCGGAGCGAAATGTAGTTCAAGGGCAACCTCATAGAGGGCGCCAGCTGCTCTCAATGACATTGTCGTACGCCTTCCGGCGGAAAAGTAAAGTGCGTGCTGCAGCTCTACCGATTTTACAGCGAAGCCGTAAGGCGACTCAGTTAATCACATTTTCGTCGGCGTCCCCACAAAAAAAAAAAAATTCGGTGCGAAAGTGCATACATCACGCAATGGCCAAAGAGCCCGTTCTCACAAAGAACAAGCACAAAATAAGTTTCCGAATCACATAATTGATGTTATGCATTCTGAGAATAATGCAGTAAGATTTGCGTAGCTGCCAGTTGCGACGGCAGCTTGTGATGTGGGGGAGCGTCACAAATTCATAAATAGCACTTTCTATTCCGTTTCACCATATGTCTGACGCCACGAGTATCCTAGCCAATTTGCTCTAAATTTCGCTTACAGTTCCCCTCTAAGGTCATCCACGGATAATCTGATGGACATCCGCCGTGTTTGGGGAGTAGTACTAATTTTATTGTTGTTGCAGCATCCTATGTTTAGCTCAATGCATATTAGGGACTCCGAAAACAGTGAATGTGAGGAGATGGCAAAAGGAAAAGCGCATTTGCGGTAGTAGTGAGCTAATAAGCTGTGATAATGATTATTTCACTAGCCAAGCATACCGTAAAGCAAGTGTATTATTCCATTTTTTTTACCCTGCGAAGGCGTACGCTTACCTTTCATTGTTGCTGTTGAGAGTGAGAGTCGCAGCTTTCGCCTGTTTCTTCGTGAACAGCATGAACGGATGAAGTTGCAAAATTTTTGCCTCCCAGGGAAAAGAGAGAACTCGGAATTATTTCAGTTTTCTTGTTCTGCACTTCGCGCGAGTATTGTTTGAGTTTTTTGACTGCAAGATGCACCTTTATGATTATGCATTATTTCAAGCATTCTAAAAATCATTTGCCGGACAGTGAGCCGGTTTCAACGTTGACATCTAGGTATTAGAGCATATGATAAGGACATTTTCTGTATATAAATGACGCCATAGATGACGCTAGTAGACGCCTCCGCTGCACGCATTGCTGTATGACATACCGTCGACTATTTCTTTGTACTGGCACGCCTCTTCGTCTATTGCAACAATAAATATTTACTATTCTGCGTGCATTTTGATAGAGCTGATTATTACGAGGAATAGAGTAGTTTTACTACGACGGCAATATATGGGAGCCGGGGTTTTAGACTTTCCATCGGGAAAATACGTAGCCACGTTGTTGGTTGCTGTTCGTAGTTCATGCACAACACAAGTTTATATCTATTAATTCGCAGCGAGTATTGCGGGTATCGCCACTGCGTATTCTGCTGCACTCGATATACTTAATTATGTGTATTTGGCAGATTAATGAGTCATTTCTGAAGAGGGCATTTTATGGTATGCCATGTATTGACATTTTCGAGCACCGTCGTAAATTTCTGTTCAGATGTGAAGTTTGGCTCGTTAGTTTCCGAGGTCAGCATCTTCATAAAACTACGGTATACCTAAATGAAGCCTTTCGACTGGTACTAGCGTCAATTCTGCCTATTAACAGTGAGGGCTGGAAATATTAGGAGTCGATGTAAATACGTTGTTACTGTCAGTGATCCTAACTAATAAAAAGTAAAACTTCCCTTGTCAAAAAAATATCACGAGAATGCGGCGTTGCTGTTGTCGTCGGGTTCGGCGCTGCCAGAACTTCTGTCATCTTCTGTACTCGCAGCCTTATAGGTTTCGGCGATTTAGAGTGCCTAGTCACTGATTAGAGCGTGAAACGGTAGCGCAGAGCCTAAATAGCGTTTTTGCAGCGGCGAGGACCCGCGCAGCGGGGCGCCAGTCATGTTGCTCAATTCGTTGTTCGCTGTCTTTGCGCCAAATCTGCCAGGCTTATGTTTAGCAATTACAACTACATATTCGCAGAAGCAAAGGCCGTGCCAGCTTGATTGTGGCGGGCTGGGATACATTTTGAGTGACGTCATTAGCGGCGGAAACATTTTCGACAATGAAAACATGAGAGGTGAAGATTTTCAGGCATCGGGATGAAACGAGCATTTGAAGGGTGCAGGGGATCGTCCGGCGTTTGAAGAGGGTGATTTTTGCCAGTCTGCGTTAGCGAAGCAGTGGCGATTTGACGTTCCCGACGCCGCAATGCAGCGGGAGGGAATGTCGTCGAAAGCTGAAGGAACTGGTCCGCATACATCAACGTCGACAGGTTGGTGGGAATCCCGCGATGGCAATGTGCGATAGTAAAACTCTTTGCATGCCTTTTCGTCGCTCAGTGAAAGCGACTTCTAAATTGAGCATCGACAATGAAGCATCGCAAAATATTTTCAAACGAGATTTTCAGGCGCATATTGACCCATATTTTGCTGAGAAATAATATTTAGAGGGTTGCATAATGAATCCGGGTGTAACGAAACGTTCAAAAATCATTAAATTAGTCTTTGTAGTTTTGTGGTTCGACAATTGAGAGAAGGCCGCCATTTTATTGTTGGCAGTGTCGTCCGTGTTGAATACAGGAAATGACGAGAGTCGTATTGTTAAATTTGTTGCCTTCTGCCTTCCGACCATATGTGGACGAACAAACCGCCAAAACCGTGATAGATATCGTTGAGATAACCTTCGTCGAAGCATATTTTGATAGAGTGAGGTTTTTGGGTTAAAGATAAGTTCGATGTAGCATTGCTGATTTAGCTTCACTCTGACTATCCTTTGGATCAACTGGTAATTTCTTTCAATTGAAGTTAAGGGGATATCGAACGAGTAGTGGAGATTAGTGCTCACCGGTACTGTGCACCTAGTGTGCCCATTAACTCTCGTTATTTGGGGACATGATATAAAATTTTTCAGTGTTGATCGATTCGAGTGGTAAATTATCATCACAGTTCTGTCGCAGTGATCAATTTAGACTCTCATTCTGATATTGTCATTTATCCAATGTCACTCCTCACATGGAATAACATACAAGCTAAATTTCCATCCTGGGTGGTTCAGGTCGCGCCACATAAATTGTCGTTCCATGACAAGGCCACACTGTCTCATTGTCCTCACGACGTGCCTCCCCGTCTGGGCTTCCGTCTGGGAAGCTAGGTTTACCAGTATTCCCTGCCGGGGGGGAACCCCAGTGTTAGGGTACCCACCCCAGGTAGAAATTTCGTCACAGTTACCGTCTTGTTTGCTGGAAGCTTCCACACTGCAGCTTGCCAGCAAAAACTCGGCTCGAAAAGAGTCGTCTGGCGCTGATGTGAATATGCTATTGCCGTTTGGTTATAATACCCACTACGACTCACGGTTAGTTCTCTTCTTTTAGCTATTGGCGGAAAGTGTTTTAGTGGAACGCCTAAAATTCTAAAGAAACTGCGCCCTGGGGAGCCTATGCAAAGGTAAAAGGGCTAAATTGGTTTCAGATAATTGACCTCAAGTAAAGTTGACGAATGTTGCTATTAATAACTGGCAGAATAACGAAAATTTCAATAATTCCCGAGTTTTGCACTAAACAAAATTCTACCACGGCCACGACCAAAAAAAAAGAAAATAGAAAGAAAGGAGGTTTTAAAATGAAGTGTTGTTTATTTAAAGGCAGTTGACATCGAATGTTTTATTACTGCGATGAAATCTTGGGGTTAACCATACGCATCTTCAATTATGGTTATATACATTATTGTTACCATTTCCTTGTCTTAACTGAATGTATTGAGTACAGCTTGCGCATCAAGAAAAAGGCAGGCCGCACGTGATAAAGAAAGAAGGTCATAAACAAGTTTGGTATTACACCGTGAATTCAGTTCAATACGCCGCGAGATACCTTCACCGATTGTTTTCTCAAAGTTACCAAAGTAACAAATAAACATAAGGGCAGTAGTCCCGCCATGTTTGCATTCACGGTTTGTCGTCGGAACGCGCATCGCTTCGTGCCGCATCTCAGATGAGCGTGGTCTCGCAGGTCTTACCGGTCTCTTCGCCGCTAGCAAGATGGCGGCGTAATTCTCTTTGTTAGATGGCGCTCTATTATTTCATATGGTCTATATGCGTTTTAAAAAATTTTTTACGGTAATCATTGTTTGACGTCAGAGTAAAAAGAACAGATTCAATTGACCTTCACTGCGGAATTGGCACGCACGTGTTGCCTGTCTTCCTTGCATAAACAACTTGAAGTAAATATATGTTGAAGAATACGTAGTATGTTAATTTTGCTCATTTTTTTCGACAAGTTACTGCTGTAGATGGCCAGTGTGAGTAACGTACTCCATCTCGGCATTCTCTTGACGCTTGGGTATGGTTGAGTACGCCGGAACGAGCCTGATTGAAGGATTAGGTATTCAAGGTATTCGCTCTCCATTTCGCACTCGGAATGCGCAGAGCACGTATTCCGCCTTAACGTCCGCCGTGGAGACAAAGGCCGCTACGTTGTGTCTACTCTTAACCTTTCCAAACAGGCTCCGCGTCTCCTCCTCCGTCAGCTCTCGGCGCATTAGCTATTGATTCATCTACCGTATTTCTGCGGCGGCACTAATTATGCTTCGGCGAACCTCAATTCAGCCCTACAAATACTAAATGTTCCTTCAGAAATTGATGAGGCAGAATAGTGACACGGGGTGAAATGTCTGCGAGTCCCTTTGCCACCTTATTCTTACGGGCTCTACGTCTCGATGAATTTTCGCAAATTGTGATATTGGCCACAGCGAGGAACGAAACTGCAAAATACGAAACAAGCGTGAAATTGACGGCGAGTTTGAGCATGAAGGCCTTTAGAAATTAAATGCGTCATAAAATTACAGATGTAATTAAATTATAGATTTGACTTAGATTCTAGAAGTAAAAACATAAAAACTAGAATAGTTTCCTTTATAAAAAAGTCTAGCTCGTGTGAATGACATGGTGGGTTCACGGCGGCGTTTGGCAATATAAGAAATCCAAATGTTTCCTTCAAGGAATCTTCTTAATAATCGCCCTTACGATTGTACGTCTTAATTTATAAAATCACTTTTCTTATTTGTTTCATTTAGGTGAGGTTATACTTATACTCATTAAAAAATAAATGCACTCCTGCTTTCACGTGCCTGCGCCGATGACGAACGAAATTGCCGCCAAGTGGAGACTTCAAAGCTACATTGGCGAAGAAAAGTATATAGGATACGCAGTGGGGCGGACAGCACAAATATAATCGCATATGGTCTCACATAGCTACAGATTCGCGAAATGGTACATATTTAGTTTAGAAACCTCTGCTATATTTCGTAGTCAACTGTTGTCGGTGAGCAGGCAACACTGACATAAAAAATGTTTCGCCTTAGCCATAATCAAACTAAACTAAATCCGACTTTAAAAAGTATTCCGACCGCGCATTTTCTTCAAGTACCCGGTCCAGGCTATATGCTTGCGTCGAACACCTTGTTCGACTTGTCTAATTGGCACTAGCCTTGACCCCAGTTCTGCCCGCAGGCGGTATTTAATCCTTCGGTAGTCTCCAGTACAGCAAGCAGACGAGCTACCGCGAGGTTTGAGAAGCAGATTAGTAACAAATCTGCATGATGTTTGGCGCACTGATATACGACAGCGTAAATATACACGTGGCGCATTGGTCTTGCCATCGTAGGATGATATATATAAATCGTAAAGATATGTATAAAAAGATGTTCCTCTTCTGCGGTAGGTGAAACAACATCAAAGAAAGGTTGTCAAAGTGAGTGCGAGGCAATTAGCCGGGAATTTCAAGGCACGCACAAATTTACACGAGTTCTCTGGGAAGGGATCTGAGGATCTGACGCTTACCACGGAAGTTTCAGCATCACCGGGAAGTAGAATTCCTGGTTGGCGACATTGGGTATGGGCACCCATAGCGGCTCATTCCAAACAAGCAGATTGCAAGGGAAATCGTACCGAATTCACCAACGGATAACTGAAGAAACAAGAGCTCCAAATGTCTACAAGACATCTTGGAAAGCCCTGAGTGATTTGTAGACACCTTGGGTGCTGTTCGTTAGTTTAAGTGAATTGCTACTCTGAAGCTTCATTGCCATCACGCGTAATGTGTATTACTAAATTTCTGCGATATATTTTAGGAAACACTCCAGCAAACCAAACGTTAATTGCAATGATTATTAATACTAATGTATTCTGCCCAGAGGTTTTGGAACATGAACATTCTGAGCTTGGACTGGAGTGAGGGAAAAAGGTTCTGTTTTTCTACGAGTTTTTCTAACTATACAGTATATATTCAAGCTTGTAAGGGTAATATAAACAATGGAAGAACATAGAACTATGTCTCGCCTCATGTTCTTACCATGCCGAGACATAGTTCTATGTTCTTCCCATTATTTATATTACCCTTACAAGCAGGCTCTCTATTCTCTGTATAGTTAGAAAAACTCGTAAGAAAAACAGAACGCACCCTTCCGAGTCCAACTCGAAATGTTCATGTTCAATTCACTGCACCAATTTAGAAAACTCGGAAGTGTAGATCTCATATTTTGATTGCCATAATTAGTCCCGGAATGCGGTACTGACCATATATCCGTACAACAAAATGCTAATCGTTTTAGGATTTGCATATTAAACTTAAAACACATTACATGCCAGTAGGTGAGCCAAGGAGAAGGGCAAATTATAATATAAATAAATATAAATAAATATATATATGTATGTATGTGTGTGAGTGTGTGTGTGTTTAATATAGAAGTAGAGATGTGAAATAAATATCTAATATTTGGCATAATCAGCACGAGGAAAAAACGTTTCATAACGCGCCATCACAGATATGTAGCATGTTCGTGACGTCAATGATTCATCATGTGCATGCGCTTTGAGATTTCCATTTTTCTTTCACACCTATACTACATTTCACTCAAGTCACACTGCAGCCGACGTTACGAGCTGATTGGACTAATCATGCAGTAGCAAAGACTGCATCGCGACCTTGCGCTTTTAGTGTGCGCGTGTGTATTTGTTTAGTGGGTCACTTCCATGCTCCAGCTTTGTACAGGGCTCTGGAGTCTGGCCTATCTGGACAGGAGCCATTGAGCCCAGTGAGCGATAATCGACCTTTAGTTAACGTTTGGTTTTTTTAGGTGTTTCCTAAAATATATCACGAAAGCTTGAATACAATATAATACACATTACGCGTGGTCCTTAATGAAGCTTCAGAGTAGCAGTTCACTAAAACTAACGAACAGCACCCAAGGTGTCTACAAATCACTCGGGATCATTTTGTCCCAGACTATTTTGCCATTTTAACCGAGACCATTTTGTCCGAAGCCATTTAGACCTCGACTATTTTGTCCGGGACCCTTTTGTCCCACATTTTACAAGACCAGCTACGGCTTTTAGGACCCGTGGCTGCTGCTTCGAACCTATCAACGCCACGCTGGAGTCCCTGGAACCGGGGTTCATCTTGCCTCCGGTCTGCTTCTACCCGGCCAACTACCTCGGCTACAAAGTAGAGTCCATTGGCCGGTCTCCGACCAGGACGTCCGTGAGGCTCAAGAGGGTGACGCCCTCGGGGCTTCCGGACGACATCGACCAGCTGCAGGCGGATGTCATCCACTACAGCGACAACACGGCACGCATACGAGTACGTCGAAGAAACAAATCGACGTTCTGAAACAAAAAATTCCTGAACAGCCACTTGCGAAGTCCCGTACGCTCCAGCCTTGCCCACGCAAAAGCTCCAAAATGTCTTGTAGACATTTTGGAGCTTTTGACTCTCAGATGTGCGTTGGTTAGGAATGTGCGAATTGTTACTCGTCGCCGATGAGCGTTTCTCTTTCCAGATCTATGACCCACGAATGAGCCGCTATGAGGTGCCGCTACCCAATGTCGCCAACCAGGAATTCTACTTCCCGGTGATGTACGAAACTTCCGTGAGCAAGTCTGGCGACATCGAGATCATCCGTCCGACTTCCCGGAAACTCGTGTAAGTACCTTGCGTGCCTTAACTCGCGGCTTCAGCTGCTTGTCCCCGTTTACCACCCGCCACTTTGAAAATCATTCTTTAATATTGTTTAACCTACCGCAAAAAGAGGAACGCATCTTTTTTTTATACATATCTTTTTACGATTTGCTATACTCCGTCTCATCCTACGATGGACTAAAGCCCAATGCTACAGGCCGCCGGGTCCAATCACGAGCCTGTTAGAAACCACGTGGTATATTTGCTCCGTCGTACGTATCAGTGCGCCAAGAAGCGTCATGCGGAAACGACGTTTCCGTCTGCTTCCGAGCCCTCGCGGCGGCTTCGTCTGCTTGCTATTACTGGAGACTACTGAAGGGATTAAATACCGCCTGCAAGCGATGGGGCGAATAGAATCTGGGATCAGAACCAGTACCAATTAAAAATGAAGACGAGTCGGACAAAGTGTTCGACACGGGAGCGTATGTATGGACCGGGTGCGAAGAAATGCGCGTCCGGGTACGGTTTACGTACACAAAAAGTCGGATTGGATTGGATTGTTATGGCTAAGGCGAAACGACTTTATGTCAGTGTTGCCTGCTCACCGTCCAACTTCTCCAAACAGTTGACATGTTTACGAAATATAGCAAGAGTGTTTATTAAACTAAATGCCATGTACCTTTATTTCACCAATATAAAATAGCGCGCTATTATAACAGAGAACCATATGCGTTATATTAGTGCTCTTCATACACTGCGTATCAGAATTTCTCTCGCGCACTCTTTCGCAATGCGTATGCCAGCTTTTCTGAGGGAGTGCTCCGTCTGCCAGCCTTCGGGCCCTAGTCCATCGTACGGTGAGACGGGATGTATAGAGAGGCACGTGCTCATAGGAGTGCATTTATTTTTTAATGGTATAAAAGTATAACCTCACCTAGAAGTGCAAAACAAATAGAAAAGTGATTTTTATAGAATTAAGACTTTTCTTGAGAAGCCCAAGTGAAATCGTGGCCACTGGGGGCGACGGTTAAGAAAAAAAGATTCTGCCAGATGGAAAAGGAAACATTTTAGTTTCTTATATTGCCAAAATAAACGCCACCGTGACCCACCATGTCATTGATGCCTTCACACGAGCTAGGCTTTTTTTTTTTATAAAAACTATTTCTAGTTTTTTGTGTTTTTTTACTTCTGGTCTCATCCTAAGTCAAATCTATAATTTAATTACATCTCTGTATTTTATGACGCGACAATTTCCTAAAAGGCTCCTCGTAATTCAAACTCGCCATCGATTTCACGCTGTTTCGTATTTACAGTTTCGTTCCTCGCTGTGGCCCACGAAAATATCCTATACAATTTGCGAAAATTCATCGAGATACATTAGGGAAACCCCGTAAAAATAAAATTAACTTAAAGGGGACTCGCAGACATTTCACCCCGTGTCACTATTCTGCCTCATCAATTTCTAGAAGAACATTTAATATTTGTAGGGCTGAAATTGGGGTTCTTAGTTCCGAAGCACAATTAGTGCCACCGCAGAAATGCATTTCGATAGGAATTAGTCAATAGCTAATGCGCCGAGAAACCGACGGAGAGGAGGAGACGAGAGGGGACGTCAGGCTGCCGAACTCTGTTTGGAAAGGTTAGGGGTGCAGGCCTTAACGTAGCAGCCTTTGTCTCCACGGCACTCGTCGGACGCGTTAAAAGGCGGAATGCAGGCGTCTGGCGTTTGGCTCTCGCATTTGAACGCGTTCGACCGAGTGCAATGGAGGCGAATGCAGCTAGCTTCAGGTCTACCCTAATCCTTCCAATCAGAGCTCTGCGTTCCGACGTCCCGCGCGCTCCCGACTCCTCATCTTCCTCACTTTCTCGGCGCATAGGTATTTTGTCCGATCACCCAAGCGTCAAAGAGAATGCCGGGAATGTAGGTACACGTTACTCACGCACTGGCATCTACAGCAGTAACTTGTCGAAAAAAAAATGAACAAATGGCATTACGCACGTGTGTTCTTCAACGTGTTGCTTTGTATATTTACTTCAAATTGTTTATGCAAGGAAGACGAACGCGGGCAACGCGTGTACCTACGTTCCCAGCATTCTCTTTGGTGCCCGGTTCACTCAGTGAAAGGTCAATTAGTCTGTTCTTTGCAATCTCTGACGTCCGCTGTGGCTGGTAGTTCGTTACCGTAAAGAGTTTTTCGATTTTTTTAAAAAAACCACGCTATAGACCATATGTGAAATGTAGAGCGCCATCTAGTAGCACGCCGAGAACTACGCCCGCCATCTTGCTAGCGGCGAGAAAACGAAACCAGAGACCCGACCGGCAAAGACCCCATGTAAACACGAGACCGCGCTTCATCTGAGAGATGCGACGCCAACGATCGCTGCGTTCCGCTGCGAATGCAGCGACAAACCTTCGATTCGTGCGTGACGTGAATGCAAACGTGAACAGGGTTCACCTTTTTTCCTTAGTTTTATTTGTTACTTTAGACGCAGCTTTTGAGAAAAACAATCGGTGAGGACGCGAAGAAACATGCAGACGTAATCTCGCGGCGTGAAGCCATTTACAACTATTGAACTGGGCCCTAATATTTTCACGAAGTTGTACCAAATTTGTTTATGACCTTCTTTTTTTCTTTTATGTACGTTGTAGTGTCGGCCTGCCTTTTCTTGATGCGCAAGCAGCTCAATGCATTCGGACAAGACCAAGGCTGTGAAGTGAGGGAAAAAGATGGTAGTTTTAATAATGTACGCCACCAACCATAATTGAAGATGCGTATGGTTAACAGTGGTATGGTTAGGTTCATCGCAGTGGCTAAAACTTCGATGTCGGCAGCAGCAAAAACGTACGTCGCGGAAGTCAAGTCGAATAAAGCAACACGGGCGGTGCCAACTTCATTTTAAAACCTCCTTTTCTTTCTATTTTTCTTTTTTTTTTTTTTTTGGTCGTGGCCGTGGTAGAAATTTTGTTTAGTGCAAACAAACTCGGGGTAGTTTTGAGAAAGTCACTGCAGTTATTCTGCCAGGGTTGAACAAATCTTCATTAATAGCTCAACATTCGTCAACTTTGCTTGAGGTCAATGCTATCTGAAACCAATTTTAGCCCTTTGCAACGCATGAAATATATTCCCCAGGGCACAGTTTCTTTTAGAACACAGAGCGTTCCACTAAAACACTTTCCGCCAGTAACTAAAAAAAGAAAAAGGAACTAACCGTGAGTCATTATTCGCGTGGAGCGGTATACCGATAAACAGTACGACTTCAAGCGTATTCGCATCGAAAAAAGAATGAAAAGTGTTCTCAAAGATGAAAGGCATGACGGCCTAGTCCTTTCGGAGGCCAGTGCACACGCTGGCGAAAACCTGCAGTGTGGAAGCTTCCACGGCGAAGACCCAAGACTTGGTCCGCTGCTTCGACGAGGCTCCCCCCCCCCCCCCCCCACCTGGGGTGGGGTACCTAACACTGGGGTTCCCCATGTGGATGGGGGGGGCAAAAAGGGTCTGGTAAACCTAGCTTCCCCGATGGAGGACGGAGCCCCTGAGGCGGGGAGCGCGACGTGTGACGTAAGTCGTGAGGACGTGGGGACGGTGTGAGCCCGCATGACGTGGAACGACCCAATTTACATGTGTGGACGCATGACGTCTGACGACCTGAACTGCAAAGGGATGGAAGTGTGATGTGAAGCGTGTTGACATGTGGGGAGTAGGGCGTGGAGCGGGTGACGTGAGATCGTGACAATACACGCGGTGTGACGTTGCGTGTTGATCCGAGTCCGAGGCATCCAAACAAGGGGAAGGCTGTCATAAAGGTGGTGGCTCTCGGTTTCTCCAATTAGGGAGGGCCCCCCAGACGGGGGGTGACCTCCAAGGAGCCGAGGGATATAGAAGTGATCACTGCGACAGGGCTGTGTGGTCCATGGTTGCCACTCAGTGATCGTCGGACCCGCTGTGAGGCACGCTCGTGTCCTAGTAGCGGAGTTGGAAGTGGGTCGGGCACTTGGGTACTTTTAGTACCGGTTGGTTTTCCCGGGCCGTTTCACTGGCTCTCCCATACTACTCGTTTCATTTATCCCCCTTAACTTCCAATTGGCTTTTACAGAAATTACCAGTTGATCCAAAGGATCCAATTCATTTACCTCAAATTGGCTTTAAATCGGCTGTGCCTCGAGGCGGTACCGATTGAGGCATCTTTATTTTTATCTTTTTAGCAAAGCCTCGCTCTATCAAATGCTTCGACGAGGTTGTCGCCAGCGTGCACAGGCCTTTCACGGTTTTGTCAGACAGTTGCGGTCGGTTTTTTAAACTGTTCGTCCACATAATATATATGGTCGGAAGGCGGAAAACAGTTGCTGCGCTATCGCAAATTGCTCGTACGGCTCTCTCCGATGCTTCCACCGTGGTTCGGTACGGACGACGCTTGCCAACAATAAAATGGCGACGCTCTCAGTGTTGTCAGACCACAAAGCGATTTCACATAAGGCCTATTGTTTAATGATTTTTGAACGTTTCGTTGCAACACCCGGTTCATTTATGCGCAGCCATATAAATATTATTTCTCAGCAAAATATGGGTCCAATGTACCTGTACGCACAAGTCTGCGTTTATTATATCGGAGCCGTATGATTTTAAATAATATTTTGCGATGTGTAAGCTTCGTGTCTTCGGGATAATCCGCTCAATTTAGAAGTCGCTTTCACTGAGCGACGAAAAGTCCTTACAGCGTACAAGGAAGTTTTTACTATCGCAACATTGTATCGCAGGTTCCACACCAACCTGTCGACGTTGGTGTATGCGGACCAGTTCCTTCAGCTTTCGACGTACATTCCCTCCCGCTACGTGTACGGCGTCGGGGACGTCAAATCGCCACTGCTTCGTAGCACGGACTGGCAAAAAATCACCCTCTTCAACGCCGGACGATCCCCCACGGCAAGGACCTCACCCTTCAAAAATTCAGCTAACGAGTACTCGTTTCATCCCGATGCCTGAAACGCGTCTTCGCCTCTCGTGTTTTCATTGTCCGAAAAAATGGTTCCTCGATTTCCGCCTTGTGACGTCATAAAAGTGTAATGCTCAGCCCGCCACGATCCTGGCGGTGTCAGAGCAGCGGTGGTGGATATGGCAGACGCGCCTGTTTTGCTGCGGGTCACTCGCGAGTTTAACGGTGCGCAGAAGCATAGCCTCCTCTATACTGACAAAGCCTGGCAGATTGCCACGAGAAGGGCGCCGAAATGGGAAAAGGTGGAACAGCAGACAACGGGTGAGAGGAGAGCAACATGACTGGCGCCCCGCTGCGGCGAGACGCCGAAACACACTTCTCCCGAGCGAACAGGTGTGTTTCGGGTCCTCGCCGCTGCAAAAGCTGTGCGCTGGCGTCCAAGTTTCCCGAGAAATGGCTATTTGAGGCTCTGCGCTACCAGATTTTCGCGCTCTAAAATCGGTGACTGGGCACTCTATGGGCTCCGTCGCCGAAACTGCGGAGGCTTTGCGAGTACGGAGAAGGCTATGACAGAAGTTCTGGCAGCCAGGGGTTGGGAAGCCGTGACGACAGCAGCAACACTCGCATTCTCGTGATATTTTGTTTTGTAAGGGAAGTTTTACTTTTATTAGTTAGGGATCGCGACAGCCGACAACGTGACACATCGGCTCCTGTGACATCATTTGTTGGCGCCTCCGGGACCCCTTTTAATGCATGGGCGGAACCGGACGCTGGAACACACCAGTCAGGGGAAAGCGTTCTAGGCATACCGTAGTTTTATGAAGATGCTGTTACTCGAGCTAATTTTGTTTTAGAGGCCAAACTTCACATCTTAGAACGGAAATTTACGACTGTGCCAGTAGGAGAGTACTCGAGGGACGCCATGGCGTTTACCCTCGTTCGCCGTGCCCGCTCAGAAGTGGCTCTCATTAATCTGCCAAGAATAATTAAGTATATCGAGTGCGAGGACTGCACGAGTATGCACGTTCAACGTGCATTCCACCCAGCCAGGTTTGTTTTTCCCTTGCAGACAATAAATATAAACTTGTGTTGTGCATGAACTGCGAACAACGACCAACAATAACGTGGCCCCCGCGACAGCTCCTGCGTTAGATCAGGGGTCTAGAAACCCCGGCCCGCGGCAAATGGAGCATATCTGTCGTCATGGTAAACTTGCTTTCTGTTCTCGTAATAGTCAGCTCTAAACATCCGTCTGTGACATTCACGCAGAATAATTGTATATTTATTCATTGCAATGAACGGGGAGCTCGGCAAACAAAGAGATAAAAGAGGCGTGCCGACACAGAAATAAAGTCGACGGTAAAGTGTAACAATGCGTGCAGCGTGAGAGTGCAGACGTCATACTAGCGTCATGCATGGCGTTATTTATATATTTTTCTATTTCTCGAAAGAAGGCGTTTTTTCTAGAAAATGTCCTTATCATATGCCTATAGCTACCCTAGATATGTCAACGTTGAAACCATGCACTTGTCCGACTAGTGTTTTTAGGGTGCTTTTGAATAATGCGCAATCGCCAAAAGTTTGCGTGGTGCATCCTTGCAGTCCAGAAACTTTCCAGAAGCTAGAAATACTCGCAGCGAAGTGCGGAACAAGAAGACTGAAATAATTCCGAGTTCTTCTCTTTCCCGTAGGAGGGCAAGAATCTTTACAGCAGCCATCCGTTCATGCTCATTCACGAAGAAACGGGCGAAAGCTGCGGCCTCTTCCTTCTCAACAGCAACGCAATGGGTAAGCATTGCACCTTCCGTAGACGGTGACGGGTCAAAAAAAATGGGGCTCCAATGCACGCTGCGATTGTGCTTGGCTAGTGAAGCTGTCGTATCACCTGCAACGATTGCTCACTGCACTATGCCAAATGCGTATTGCCGTTCCTTTTCCCTTTGCCATCTCCTCGCATTCACGCTGTTTTTCGGGAGTCCTAACTATGCGTGGCTTAAACCTTAGGAGTGCTGCAACAACAATAAAATTAGTTACTATACAAACACGGCGGATGTTGCCAGCCATCGGAGCCATCCAAGGCCGTGTGGGTGTCACGTGACCTTAGAGAGGGGGCACAGCGAAGCGCGGAAAGCGTATCAAGGGCTACGTCCACAGAACGGAATTAGGATAGCTCGTGGCGTCCACTGCGTCCGGACGTATGGTGAAACGGAGTGTAGAAAGGGTTCTTACTTATGAAAGGCTAGTGACGTCACTCTCATCGCAAGCTGCCGTCGCAACGGTTTGCGCAAGAGTAATCTTTACCGAGAAACGTATGCGGTGAGTGCTACGTGCTTCGCATTGTTCTCAGAATGCCTTAACATCAATTATGTATCTGGAAGTTTGTTTTGTGCTTGTTCTTATTGAAACGAATGCTGTGCAGTATGTTGTATGCGTGATGTATGTGTACCTCTTCGCTACAATCGCCGGAGCTTTTTTTTTTTTTTTTTAGTTTTGTGGGGACGCCGACACGAAAATGTTCGATTAACGAGTCATATACAGCTTCGCTGTAAAATCGGTAGAAGCTCCTCCTGCAGCACTCACTTTTACTTTCCGCCGGGCTTTGGCTGAGCGTGCGACGAAGTGTCATGAAAGGGAGCTGGCGCCATCTGTGAGTTTGCCCTTGAACTGCATTTCGCTCGATCGAATGTTTTTCGGTATTCAGTGATATCAAAGGTACGGCTAGGTATTTGGAATGATAGTTCGTAACATTGTTCAAAGTTTTTTCAGAGCCAATAGTGAAGTAATAATGCGCAAAATATACGGAAATTGCAAGTGCTTCACGTTTATTCAATAGCTGACATCAGTGTGTTCTTTTGTCGTGAGATATCAAGAGAGGTAACGAACTTGGTCGTAAGCAGTCGGGAGTGTATTAACTAGCCTTAAATAAAAAGAACGTTGGTTCGTCTGTCGTTTCCAGTTTTTTTTTTTTGTTTCAAAAATATGTAACATTAATTAGATGGTTTATTTACTTGCTCTTTCTACCCATAGTGATGGCTTTTCTTGCGTCACTTAATGGAGGCTAGCATGGAGCTCAGATCGGATAGGAGCGGTGCGTCCACGTTTTACAAGGACTCGTTTTTCACTGAACGCAAGTTTTAGCTCTGAACGGATGACCTATAGTTGGTGACAAGTAAAGAAGTCCGGGAGAAGCTTCTCCTTCTTTTTCGACTTTCGCAGAGCGAACACAGAAGAGCGAACGATGTCCTCCTCCTTTTCGCTCTGCTTAACTGGAAAAGGGCGGGGAGGGAGTTTTTTCCTTTACTCGTAACCTTATACAGACTATAGTTTCTGAGACAACTAGTACGACGTCATCAGGTAGTTTTTCTTCCGGAAGAAAATGTTGTGATAGACGGTATAGAAAAGTGGAGCCAGATGTTAGGATCTTATTTGTCGTGTAGCTAGAAATGGCTGACCGGAGACGAAAATTGATCATTATTGGCAACGCCAGTGAAGTCGACGGTACCTAGTGGCTGGAACAAAATTCTGTGGCAGCAGGTCCACTCGACAGCCTTGTCGAACGAATCAGATCTTCATTGGGCCGGCGGTCTAAAGACGAAGCCGGGAAAGTAGGCTCAAAACACGTGAGGAAAATCGCCCAGCTCTCGAAGACGACTTTCTGTGAAAATTCACTCGAAAACGGAAACGCAGGCCCTGTCCATTTTGACAACGAAGATCCTCTCTCGAAATGCCAAGAAAATTCGAGGTACCACCATCTTCACATTGCAGGGCCTACTACACCGTCTAACAGCTAACATTTGTAATGCTATTTTTTTTTTCCTCGGGGTAGGCAACGCTGTGGAACTGGGAAGGTTAGGTGGCACAAGCTACCCCCGTTATAAAGGGTGCAGCCATTACCATGCATCCATTTATCTATCCCTATTTAGAGGGCCGCCCCTTTGCGGAGGCGCACAAGGGGACGGCGGGTGCATCACTGGGGCGCGTGCTAATCAACCCTCCCCCTCCCCGCCTCCGCCCCCCGACTCTTGTATAGACCCGAGGTAATCTCTTGGCTCGTCAAATCGAGCTGACTTATGGCAGGCCACCACTTTCCTCCTAGAAATATCAAGGACGAAAGGGTAGGGACTTTTGGTAGAAGTTCTACAACGAAGGTACATGCAAACATAAAATATAAAAACGTTGCGCAAAATGTATATATAATCAGAATCAAAGCATAGAAGCAGAAGAAAGATATAAGCAGTCTAACGTAATTTGAGATGTATGTATGTTAACTCTCAGAATTCGGTACACGCCAGTGTCGCGGAGTTGCCATCCTCCAGAGTTGGAATGATTCCGGATCATTCCAATCTTTCCGAGAGATCCCGGGACGAAATAGCGGCACCGCTAGAAGGAATATAATGGAGTTGAGTAAGTTGCAGTTTGCCGGGACTGAAGTAGAAATTTAAAAAAGGTTTGTTATTATGCGAGCTGTGTCGGTGTGGTCAACGGGGTCTTTGAAACGGCATGCTAGGTAACGATTGCTTGGTTATCTGACAGGTTCATGCTACATCGAGGATGAAAGTGGCATCCCAGTGGAGCAAACAAAACTGTAGAGTTGTAGGCGGACAAGGTCTCTTCGCTTAGCGCCGGGAGATGCGAACATATGGCTGTTGTGACCGTGTGCAATCACAGCTCCAGTCGTAGGCCACCAGGCAGGGACAATGCCCCACCCCCACGTTTCTTTGATGTGTGACTCCTCATTTCCCATGTATTTACTGATGGAGGACATATCCTCTACTGTTGTTTTGTGAAGAAAATGGGTTGTTTGAGGTTTTGCATCTGCTGCGAATGTTTTGCGCTTGGTCGCGCGATCGATATCTGCAGTGCCATTATACCAACTGCCACTATAAAAAAAATGAGAGCTGTTTACAATCCCCTGTAACGCCGGCATCGAATGATAGTGGTCTGCTGCAAAACCAACCGACATCGAATGAACGTCTCCCCGCCGCAGTACTTCGGTCGGCTAGAGTTACGAGCTCTTTGGGAACAGTTTATGAGACAACTATACGATCAATTTGCCGGGGGATCTGTAGAGGGCGCTAATGCCAGGGCGACGTTTTGGGGGGGTGGTCATTTACAAGGCTGAGATTGTGCAAATATCGTTCATAGGCCATGTTGTTCTCGGGAAAGAAATGGCTAATCCGAATTAAGTATCGTTTTAAAGCAGCATGTATTTGTCTTTCTTCCGATGTCAAGTAGCGTAGTGTGGATAGAGAGATTTCAACCTAACGAGGTTCAATTGCGGTCAAAAGAAAGAAGAAAAAACAACAACCTAGAACTACATTTTGTCGCTGACAGCGCAGTTCCTGTGTCGGTAAGGAGGCCTCCGTGGCACCAGTCGACCATGAGAGTGATGTGCGACCTGCCTTGCTCCAACGCCACTCGATCGGGTCCAGGGGGACGCGAGTCTCCACAGTTCGCCGAAGCCATCGTGAAACGGGGTACTGGCACTGTGTGCGATTACCCACTCAGCGAAGTGCAAGCAATGCTTTTCGGGACGTGTTTTGGATATTTTTTTTTCAAGTTGTCTATGCTTTTTGATTACGTCAGCTTTACGTTGACCTTATTTTCTGGCAACTTACATCAAGCGTCATTGTTTCACTGTTGGGAATCGGAAGAATAAAATAGAACGATTCAGCCATTCAAAAGTGGGAACGGGCCGATTGTTTCCATTCCTAGGAGTTCAAATTAATGGAATTATCGGAATATTCATTTCCCTGGAAAGGAGCTAGAATGGAACGGGGATCCGCATTCCGCAACACTGATACGTGTATCTTGAGGGTGACACGAATAGGCTCTTTCAAGCCGCCTTCACATGCCATAAAATAATGGCATACCTTTCGAGTTGGATTGAGATCGTTTGCCATGGACAAATTCCAAACTCATCGTCGCGACTGACGTTTGCGCCACGTAAATCGAAATCCGTCAGGCAGATGTGATGCAGAAAAACCTCGCAGCCACACTCTTGCTGCAGCTCACAGCGCTTATTGCACCAATTCGGCTACCGTGCTTTTGCATGATAGACAAATTATAACACAGGAAGTCAACGCAGTGATAGTCTTACGACCGTGGATCTTCAACCTACTTACACGTAAAAAAAGCTACTAAACTAACTCATGCGTGGCCTAGTAAGCTCTGATGAAGCCCGACGTACTAGACGGCACACTCTCTCAGGTCCTTTTAGGCATACCGTTGCAGTTGAATACCCTGTGCTAAGGGCTGTCAAAACAGGACACAGCAATTACTGGCGCGCGGCTCAAAAGCGCGCGCGCGCTTGTTGAAAATTGTGAAGGTTGCGGAGCGCGCTTTAATGGCAGTCTAAAGGCCTGTTCACACATGAAGCGGACGCCAGCGTAGCGCACCTCGCGCCGAGCGCGTGCTGACGGCAGCGTTCACCAGCTTTGTATCTCACCGTCAAAACTGTTGCTCATGGCAGACGATAAGTAGCTGACGGCACGTGAGGAGCGCTACATTAGCGCTTCGCTGCATGTGAGAACCGACCTTAAACCAGCCTGCAAAATGTCGTCCGAAACAATCTGGGACACAGAACCGTTTCTTTTGTTTTTTAGTTAACTCCGGCAGGTTGGAACGGAGGTTTTGTCTGCGGATGCGTGTGGACGAGGCAGCCAGCGCACCGGCGACGGGTGTAAGAGGGGGGGGGCGGAATTTAATATCTACAAGTTTCATTCCGGGCTCCGGGGAGCAGAAAAACGTCACCGTTGACGTAACAGGCGACGTCACTTTCAACTCCTGGACGCTCCCGCGCGACCGTTTTGCGGGCTGGTTTGACCGCCGTTTAGTTTTCAGTACGCACGGCTGCAAACAGCGCGGCTTTGCACCTCACCTCCTCGCTGTCGTGTCCTCCTCTTTCTTGTTTTCGGTATAATGAGAATCGACAACAAAAGTGGAGATATTGACGACCGCCAGCAGAGCGTGTGAGTGGCTTTCCGCACCCACGAGATGCAGGCACGCTCGAGGCTCTCTGTCCAAGGACGTAGGCAGAAGGTAGCTTTCCCCACGGCAAAGAGGACATCTCAAAGCGGACCGCAGCCGGAGGAAAACCTTAACTTCCTGTAGAGCAAATGCCGTTCACGACATCTACAGTGTGCTGTTCGAACAGCCCCTTTAGCGGTGCAATCAAGAGCACAGGGTCGAGGATGGGTCGACTTGGATTGGGGTTACAAGATATAGCAAATCTTTGCAAACAAGCGCTGTCCGCTCACACCAGGTGCGGGCACTGCAAATACAAGTTTCTCAAAAGTGAAGCCTCTGCGCGCCGTGTCGATTGCAGCGCCACCGCAGTGTTATGACGTCAGCGCAGCGTATTGGTGTATACGTGCCGTGCTATGTTTCTTGATCGGCAGACATCGTGACTGAGCCCAGTCCGTCCGTCACCCTGAGAAGCACGGGCGGGATCGTGGACCTTTTGTGTTCATGGGGCCGTCGCCCGAGGCCGTAGTCCAGCAGTACACGGCACTGGTGAGAGAGGCCCTTCATGCCGCCCTACTGGGCACTGGGCTTCCACCTCAGCCGGTGGGGCTACAACAGCATCGACGATGTCAAAGAGACCAGAAGGCGGAACCTCAAGGCCGGCCTTCCTATCGTGAGCCATACCCCCATATTCGGCAGTTTACTGGGTACACGTAGATTCGCGTATCCAAAACAACCCATCCCTGGGTACTCCAAAAATAAATGTATACGCTCCGTTTGCAGAACACAATATCGCAACCGCCATCCATTGTATGTGGGAAAAGACTGCAATATATACTGTCTCTAGAGCTCCTTAAGCGGGAGCCAGTCTGTTTGTTCCCCTTTTTTGCCACCAACTTCTCATTATCGGTCAAGTGGTCACATGAGCAAAAATGGTGCAAAAGTGCAGCCGGTAAGCAGCTTTATAGAGCGCCAAGCTTTGACTGGAACTTAATTTTTGCTGTGGGTTCGTAAATCAAAACGCATACGCTGACGTCTAACGGGCCAGGAAAAGTTCTTCAACTTCAGAACGCTGTGTGTTCTAGTTAGACAGTATCTGTCGAGTACGGCGTACCAAGCTACTTCGGTGCTTCTCGGGCTACCGTGGGCCGGGGAGCGATATGTCAACTCCTTGAGCGCAGAAGAACAAACAGACTTTACTCAAAAGAAACACGGAGTAGTGTTCGTGTTCATAGCCTAACCTCAGAAATGTCCAAACTCAACATAACATTCTACATCCCACCCCCACCCCCACTTCTCTTAATATCGTTGAAAGCAGGGCTGGGCAGTATCGCGATACAAATGTATCGCGATAGTATCTTAGAGATACTTTCGAGTATCTGTATCTCTGTATCGAGATACATTTGAAAAATGTATTTGTATCTCAGTAGTGAAATACATTTAAGATGTATCGCTTGTATCGCGATACTTTGCCAGACTTAGGTATCTCGTTACATTTGTTGTCCTTTTTAAGATAAATTTAAAAGATAAAAACATCTGTTTGGTGCAAGTTGCTTCGTAATTTATAATATGAACCCGCCCTATAACATAATCCATCTCAGTCACCAACATTATAAAAAAAAACTGTGGTTTAAAAAAGGTTACGGGCAAGAATAACAAAATCAGCTCCTCTCACAAAGCCCTCCACTCTTTCCAATTTAGCAGAGAGAACGCTGTAAAGGAGTTGAGTGAAGAAAAAGTATGGTCCTGTTGTCCAATCTCCCCACACTATGGGTGACTCAGAAGCTTATAATACGACAGTTTGAGATGCGCCCTCACGGCAAAACAGGGTTCATTTCGGGCAGACGCCTTTTGTCAAGCATGGCACGCAGTCTTTACCGTTCTGTAACTATGTGGTTCAACGGGGGTGACATGTTTTCTTTAGCGGCATTAATGATAAATAAAGAGTTCGAGGTAAGGGGAACAGCATAAAATGGCACAAAAAAGGAGCACAAGCATAAATTACCATTCATATTCGCCACGAACTACACCCTCCCCACCTAGCACCGTTCGGGAACAAATGTATTTCTATAAGTATCTGTATCTGTATTCCGGAATACTTTTTCGCCGGTTTTGCAGAAGTATCTCAGGGATATCCCGTTGCATAAAAGACAAATGTATCTCAGTATCTGTATTTTGGGCCTTAAAACACATGTATCTCAGTATTTGTATTCCCGAATACTTTTTGGAGTATCTCTGCCCAGCCCTGGTTGAAAGGAGGCAACACACTTAATTGTGGAAAAGAAAATCAGCAGAACCCATCCTTTGGGAATGATTATCTACGTTAATGCGAATAGCATCAAACGGTGCGGAGTTATGCGCGTTCGTCAGGTGGCCGGCACACTCTAGATACGCCAGCCCACTCTTGAGGCGATTCTAAATTTGTTGACACTTTCACAGCCCTGCGCACGATCTCCGCAGCCCAGCACGTGCGTTTGTGTCACTTGGAAGGCGAGCAAAGCACGCGCCATACGCACAAACACTCAAATGGTACCGACCAGACTTTCTGGCGTCTCAGCTAGTCTCAACCAACGGTACTCTAAACGGTTGTTTATATCTTTACCATAGGACGCGCTTTACAGCGCTGTCACAGCTACCGGTGCGCGCGCGTTCCATGCACGAGGGCTCATTCCGCTCTCGTGAGGCTGAGCACGGCCGCTACATCACCCTCTCCCGAGCGCGGGAGAGGGTGAGCTAGCGGCCGTGCTCAGCTGCGAGAGGGTGAATAGCCCTCGTGCATGGAACGCGCGCGCACCGTAGCTGTGACAGCGCTGTAAGCGCGTCCTATGGTAAAGATATAAACAACCGTTTAGAGTGCGTTGAATGACTGCCTTCATAGCTCTGTGGTTAGCGCGTCTGCCTGCTGATCAAAGGGTCAACGGTTCGAATCCCAGCCGGCGCCGGTCTTTTTTATTTATTTATCGACCCGCGGCGTAAGAGGTTAGATAGCCAGATAGATAGATAGATAGATGATACATAGACGAAAAGTGCGTGAAGTATCCAAAGAATGCTATTCGCATTAAAAACTTGACGTTGTAAGTTCAGTCTCTTGGGAGGAATCACTTGCCTCCCGGAAGGGTGGCGTACTTTCAGCCAACGAGTACCATCTCTGGCATTTGAAGACAAGGATGGAAACGATGAAAGCACTGTCAGGTGCCACTAGACAAGGTGAGTCGCCAGAAAGGCTGCTGAGCGAACTACGTCTGGACGCTGAGGCAGCGGGGCGACGAAGGACCCCTCCAACTCCTCGGGGTGCTAGGACCTGGTGTCATAAGCGGCGTTGCGTCACGTCTTTGGCTGTAGGGCACCAAGTTCCGCCGGTTCCGCTGCAGAACGGCTCCGGTGTCCGTTTCCACAATCTGGGACCTTGGCGCTGTGCCGGGCTAAGCACTGTGCGTCGCAGTCTGTCTGGCGAACACCCACCTGAGTGCCAACTCGAAGTCTGGGTAATGCTTGAGCTTGGTGACGGTTGTTAAAATCACCAGGCTGTTTTCTGTGGTAGCTGGATTCTCTTGTGACTCCTTAATTTCGTATTGGACCGAGAGGCTGCAGCTGTTTGTCCTTTTGGTACTCATGTGCTGAGCTGGCGGCCCATCAGCAGTTACGCGGTGCTAGAGCCTGTGACGCCCGGTGTGTCTCTGTAGCCGACTAACCAGGAAGACCAACAAGCAGAAAGGGGGAAGCTTACTTTCCATTCTCCAAGCTTTCTTCTTGTCGATTTTCCCGCGAAATAAAAAAGGAAAGAACCCCGCCTTTTTACGTCACCATTTAGGATTAGAAAATATTAGTCTTGCCGCCAGTTAGTAACCAAACAAATAAATGCAGAAGCCGCAGCTTCTTTCCTCCCCACTTCTCCCTTCTTGACGCTAGCCTTCAACTGGACCCTCGAACTTGAAATACCGACAGTGCCGAGGATGTTACGTGCTCGTCGGACAAGTCCTACGCCTATCCTTCCCCATTAGGTTACGCCTCGTCCCATACCTACGCGCAGAGAGCGGGGTCAGGCGATGAAAGGAAGCAGTTGAATGGTCCGGCCAGCACGTAGCTCCCACCCCACCCTCAGCTTTGGGCTGAACAGAATATAAACTAAAAGTGAAGAGAATCAAGCCTCTCATTCTTCTCGCATCCTTGCTTCTGCGTGCCCCATCGGGTTTCTCCACGTGGTTCGTTCATTTCAACAACTGCTCTATACTCGTTTTCACATCAATATCCGTAGTAAATAAAGTCGGGCACATCCACGGAGCATTAATAATGTTTCCCTTTTATGTAAAGAATTAAGATATATGTAGGTGAACTTTAGATTAGATATTTGTTATCTTACCAAGACGTACACATCGCGACACAGTTAGCACGAACACGACATCGGCGCCTTTTTCGCATTTTATTAAGATAGTGTATGAGTGGGCAGACAATTTTTTCCCTTGTATGAGAGCCCTAAATGAGCTCTTTCTATAACAATGATATCTTCGATGAAAACTTTTGGTTCTAAGAGAAAAACATACAAAAACTGGCGATTACTTGTTCGTGATAACAGTGTCGCGCTCTGTACGTACAGGTTTCAGACGCCAAGATCATCGCTTTTTTCTCCTACAACCAAATCTCTTCAGAACTACTCTCGCGCTGCCTCTGAACAAGGCATAAAACTTCCCTTTTTCGAGGTAAAATTAGCGCAAAGACTTGGTAAAACTAGAGCGCGAAGGCTATCGAATATTAAAAATGAATTAATTGTTGCGATTAACTACATTGGTGAATTTCCGATTTAAAAATATTAAGAAAAAATTGATCATGTAAATAATTCCAATCGTAAAATACCCTGCCCACTAAATATTCCCCAATTTCATAAACGGCTGCATGTGAATGTGAGGCAAGATACTCCGCTAGCAGACAACAGAGTAGCCTCCACTCCTGGCAGAGCCGCCAGCCAATATCGCCTAGAAGACAAAGCCTTCTGTCATTTTAGTGGGAAAGAGTGTCATGTCTTCAACACACTGATAGATGTCCCATCGGTTCTTCCGCAGGAGGCTATTTGGCTGGATGCAGACTACATGGAAAACCTGAAACCCTTCACGTACGACAGGGGCAGGTTTGCTGGTTTGCCCGAGTTCGCTCAAGACCTCCACAAGCGAGACATGAAGTTTATCCTCACCGTGGTGAGTAATTTTCTTTTCAAACCTATGCTTACTTAGCTGGGGAATTTCCTTGGGCATGTTTTTTCCCAACCGCTGGAAAGAGGCCTAGAAAATCAAGTCTCCTACTAGGTCGGTATTGCCTCGTATCAGTCTTCTACTTGCGTCATTTCTTGCACGGTTTGTTCTCTAAAAGCCTGTTTCAAATAATAACAAAATCCGACATCCCTACATCTTCCGACTTTACGACTTTAAAAGAAGAAAAGCGTTTCGCTATCTAACTTCTTCTACACACAGCACCCCGGGATCGACGCTAACCTCGAAAAAGGCTCCTACTTGCCCTTCGACGAGGGACACAAAATGGCCGTGTTCGTGCGGTCCGGAGTCCGGGGACTACAATTACGGCATGGTGAGTGTGAACACAAATTCAGAACACCCCGCGCGCGATTGGACGAACAAAGCGTTGCGATTATATACGGCGACCAAATTAGGGCAAGCCACATTAGGGCACCCAAAGAGCATGCAGTAGCGTATATGAACAAGCTCATGGCTATGTGGAGCGCAAGTTCGTCTGCTTCTTGCAGGGTGGTTGCGATGATGTACAGAACGCCAAGCTCTTATTGGCTGATTGAAAAAATATAGTGGGTAGAGCTCAAGACATCTAGCATTCAGGTCTACCCACTATCCTTCCAATCAGAGCTCGGTGCCTCTCTGACGTCACGCAGCTCCTCGGCAGAAGCAGACGGCTTACTCCTCGTCCCATTTCGCAGTAATTCTGACCGCAGCAGACGCTACAATTTGATGGAGCCAAACCACGCGGCACCAAAGTGCACCATCACGGCACGCATCGTCTTTGTGTTTTCTATCTTCGATTAAACCAATCACACACAATAAATGCACCGTGATCACGGACGTTCTTTGCGTTTGTCTTTTTCGTGTGCCTGTTTGGTTTAGACGATGATAGCAAACCCACAAAGACAAACTAGGGCCGTGACGATTTACTTTTGGCGCTGGTTGATTGGCTTCCATTGGATCTGACTAATGTTGACGTTTGGGCTAGTTGCTCTTTCGTGGGTTAAAAATTAAAAACAACGCAAAGACACGGACAAGAACGAGAAGGTAGACGAACAACAGCTTTGACTTGCAGCTGAAGTTTATTTGTGCTCACGTCAAGTATGAATCACTGGCAACAGTCAAACATACAAACCAAAGACAAAATATGAAAAAGTGACAGGAACGATTCAGTGGTGGATTCTTAGGGAATGCGTTAGAATGGACTCTTGGAAACGCCACACACGTCACTCTTTGGAAACGCTACAGATAGCCAATTAACTTTTCTCTTCTGGCTTTCTATTTTGGCTGCCTTTATTTTTCGCTGCCTCTTTACGGCCTCACTACTGGGTCAGTGTTAGCGTTTTCCCAAAGAGGGACGTGTGTAGCGTTTCCCAGGGGTCATGCTAACGCATTATCCTAAGAATCCACTAATGGATCTTTTGGTCATTTTGTTTCCAACCCTCTTTATGTACTCTGCCTGTCAGAGTACGTCGACGCCAGCTATTGATACGGCCATCCATATCACCTGTGGAAAGGACCACATCCAATTGATACCACTCGGGGAAAGAACCGCATCCATATCATTTTGTGGAGGGAACCACATCCATCGTTTTATACACATCACAGCCCAGGCACAGCTACTACGGAAACCCAGAGCGAAGAACAACCGGCGACGGCAGAGCGGCAACTGAGCACGCCCGCATTCCACAACGACGCGGCGCAGCACCTCATAGATAAGAAAGCCGTAGTGCTGATTGAGATGGCGTCATCAGAGAAGGCTAAACGCTGGGCACTGTTTGGACACAATGATTGCGTCATCGTTCGTCTCAAACTTAATCCTCGAGGCCGAGGCGCTGAGGCAGCACTCATTTGCAATCTGTTTCCAGCGTTGGCATTTCCCTGGTGGCGCCATCTCATTCAGTACTATGGCCTTTGTTTTTCTAGGTGTGGCGCGGCGCCTCCTTCTCTTTGGCTCCGCGCCAGCTGTGCGCGTGACTTTACTTGGAAACTTTTATACGGGGAAGGCGTGCGCGTGTGGCGCGTGGAACATCAATCCCTACGTTTTCCTTGATGCTTGGGTAATTTAGCAATGGGTCTATTTAGGTCTATTAGGGGTTCCCACGCTATTTCTAGAATTCTACGTTGGGGAGCGAGCGCCAGCCCGAAACCCCCAAACCGGAGTTTGGGTTCTGCGCATGCGCAGTGGTGAGCTCCCTATTTCTTTGGGGCCCCCCAAACTTTCGGGCCCCCTATTACAAAAACTTCTCTAGTGTCTTCAACAGACGGGGACAGCTCGCTCTGGGGAATCAAGTAGTGCAAGTCGTTTACACATCTTATCTAGAGCAAGCTAACAGGCTGTTTGAACATCAAAAATAATTATATTATTTTATCAGAGTTCCGCCCAAAAAGGATAATCGAGCACTAGACATGTCCAACTTTAGTTGCAAAAAGGAAGCCGCATGATTTTGCCATTTCCAGTTCTCTGACACTATCGCGCACAGTGGACAGTCAGTCTTGCAGAAAATACGTACTAGTAACTCCAGACTTAAGCTTTTTGCCCTAATCGACCACTTGGCCCAGTTAAGCTAGGTTTAGCCGTTTGAAAAGTTTACGTGCGCCAGCCTTTACCTTTGATAGTGTCACGTCATCCCGACGTATCAAAGTGGCCATTATGGCGTCAAACGCTTTAGACATAAACATCCCCCCAGAAACTACCATAAAACTTTCTTTATTCGCTGGTAAAAGTGACAGGGACACTTTTTTTTAGGTAAGCGACAGCGGTTGTCAGCGGAACCTTAGACGTAGAAGGCTTTCAGTGTAACAACACGTACACATCTTCGGAAATACATCTTTCTAGCATAAATTCCGCAGACCGCCCCGGAAACCTGTCTCAGTAACGCCATAGCGTTACTGAGACAGGTTTCCGGGAGGCAATTTCCATGGCTCGACGGCAAACTTGGGGCTGTGGCTCCGGGACTCTTTCCGTTTTTACTGGAGGTTCGACACCCCCCAACTTCTAAACCCCCAGTTTTCCCACAGCTGGCGTTGTCTTTGCGTTATTTTAAATTCTTGTCCAGAGTATCGTAGCTCGGCTGCGGTCGAACTTTAAGTGAACGGTGGTTTCGTTTGCTGTCCTTCCCCGCCACGTGGCGGGGGCTCGTTCTCAATTTCCGCGGATATGCATAAAACTCGATATGATCAATATTTTCTCGATCTTTTGTGTTAAAAAGACGGAAAAAGCTTCACCTTGCCAGCCTTTAATCTCAAAAGGTTTTGCCGCAACTCCACTCGTGGTCAGTTACCAATTCAACAGGTTCAAAGGGGCATGTCCAAAAGTCACTTTGCCTGCGCTGCTGCACAGGGGCGAAGCTCCTTAGGGGCTGGCCATGTCCGTCGGGTGTCCGGTGCTCGTGCTCGTACTCGTGAGCTCACGTACTCGTGTAGGAAAAAAAAATGATAAAAAAACAATGAAAAAAATATGTTTCCACAGTCGACAGGATTCGAACCTGTGCGGGGAGACCCCAATGGGTTTCTAGTCCATCGCCTTCACCACTCGGCCACGACGGCGGGACGAGTAGGGGCTCTGAGATGTGGTAGCTGACTCAAGAGCTGGGGTTTCTATCATGGATGAAACGTTGCATGTAGCCGCTCAACGGCCCATAACAGGAGAGGGCGCTGCGGTCAAATACGTATATAATCGCGTTAAACTTTGCGTGCATTGGCTCAACGTTTGTAGGACGAGAGGACGCGCTGAGGACAAATGCTCAAATGCGTATATAACCACGTTCCATACCACACATTCTGCTTTCTGACATGGATGAAAACGGACGAATGGCTCGGCATGCTGCGGCTCAGCGTCTACGCGGATAAGCACCACCAGAGCTTCGCCCCGATCAACATCATTCACCACGTAAAGATGCGGTCGTTTTTTTTTTTTTGCACTCGGGAGAATTGTATTAGGTGTTACCATTCAGTCAATTCTACATTGAGTTACATGCCTATTCTTGGTGGACCCTATACCCTATTCATTCCGAATATTTTTCACACAAAAAAAATGTTTATCATTCGAATTAGACATAAAAAAAAAAGTCCCGGCACGTCCATTCGTTATGTTGCGGCGTTGCACTAAGTTTAACGACACATTTATTATAAATCAAAGGGCACATTTACGACAAACATAAAGACACCCTGACGGGAACCGAATTCGCGATGAAGTGGTTGTTGGCAGATATCATACAAAGTGAGCTAAGTGCCGAAGAAGTTTCGCAAATCAGCTCTTGAAAAAGCAGGTGTGTGAGGAAGAGTTTGGTCCGAAGTGCTCTACACATTTCGTGTAGACCACAGGTACTCATGTGGGCTTCGAGAGGGGAGTTTCGCCGTATATAGTCGGTGCCAGTGTTACGAATAAAATGGACGCTCCTCCCCCTCTTTCTACGTTAGTAAAGCGTGCGCTATGAGGAGATCTTTTCTCCAGCGTTCGTTAGCAATACCTTCG